>JAANSN010004211.1:0-15764 GCA_036850665.1 Dicranocentrus wangi | reverse complement strand
ACACACAAGAGTTAGCTAGCCATCGAAAAAAATGAGTCTTGTATGGTTATGCCCGTAATAAATGGGAGGTTGCTAAAACAGGTCTATTAAAACCGCCTTCTGGATCGCCTAACCTATCATTACTCAGCCAAGATGCGTGTCTCTTGCCAAAGTGTGAATTATACTTAGGCCCCGCTCATAACACAACCAACTACTACTAGTTTCACATACCTACACGAACATTATCTGCATTTTATATTTATTCCTTCATATATATGCATAATGCGTCCATTTCTCGAGGCTTTTACACGTTTCACCGCCATCATCGAACCGAATGGAGTGACGAGAAAAAAAGAAGAAGAAGGTAAACTTAAATATTCATGTGCCTTCAGTTCAGCTCAGACTTCAGAGACAGGCGGACCAGCAAAAACCTTCCTTCAGCCAGTGTACTTATACTTACGGGCGAGCGAAGCGATGAGAATTCCACACACTGGTGTGTATGTATATTAGCATATCATCATGTGGACAACTAAAACATGGACTTGTGTGTGATACACGAAAAACTTGCACATACACGAACAGAGGAGGAGAGGAGAGAGCGTATTTGTAACAAGTTCCCTACCGTGTATACATAGTACATACATGAGCTGGCTGCTCCTCCGTATATTATTAAAATTATATGAGGAAAATAGGCAAGCCCATTTAAAATAATGAATGCAAAAAATACCTCTTCTTCTTCTTCTTTTCCCCGTCTTCTCAAGTCAATGCTGACTGCCTGCCTCGGTCGAGCAACAGAAGCAAAACAATTCGTTGAATGGGCATAAAAAAAAGTGAAGGGAGTATGGAACTATGTACTACCATGACTTTACTACTACTACGTGGATGAGCTTCCTTTTTTATATCGTATATGAGCAAATAATGCTCACTTCTTCCAACATGGCTCGGCTAAAAAAAAGGTGTAGTATTTTGGTAAGCAATAATAATAATACAAGTGAGCAGGGAAGGGATGGATGCATGTACAAGAACAAGAATAAAAAAGTAAAGTAAATGCCAATCTGTACAGTCTCCGTACAGGAGGAGTAGTAGTAGTAGTAGTTGGTGAACTTAAATTATGAGAAAGAAGTGGAAGGGGGAAAAAATGGGAAAGAAACGGGAATTGGTTAGCAAAGGTTAAGCCACTAATGAGCCCCTTTTTTTAGCTCTCACCCTTATAAATTACAAGGGAAACGAGAGGCGTCCATTTTTTTGTGGCGTGCTATATTATGGTGCGCATAGGCGCTCTTGCAGGAATTATTTTGATCACTTCAAACCATACAAGTTGTAGATCACTTCGGGAGTGTGGAATAAGTTGGCTTAAACAGTTTAGTTTTCTCAGAATTCAAATTTCAGCCACAAACAAACAATGTCAATTTTGATTACCCCATCAGCTCCAGCTCAGTAGCGATATTTTTCTTTTCAAATTTCTGTAGACGGAATGGATTGGATGCTAATATATTTTTGCGGTGGAACACTACTGGAGCCTCGAAGAATAACAGTAATAACTGTTTCCTCTTTTTTTTTGTAACCATATTCCTAACAGCCCAAGAGCCGGAGGTGGCCCACAAGTAAAATCCGCCAAAATATCCCCCATAAACCCTGTCGTAAAAAGTGTTGTTGATGGCTACTTAGGGACCTTTGGTGAAGCCCATCACAGCAAAAATAGCATTATATATACAAATATCCACATCTCGTCCAACTTTTGGTCCACTACTGCTGCTGGACACTTCTTGTACATTACACACCCAATATGAGCCATTACGGGGTTGAAAAAACAAGGGTTACTGGGCCCATCATCCATTTGAAAAGTGGCCAAGAAAAAAAAGAACACCCTAAAACTATAATGCTATATGTGGCTGGCTGGATATATGTTGTTGGTAGATCTTATTCCGTCTCTTGTGAGAAAAATACCCATTGCATCGGCCGCGGTGTACATGTGGAGAAAAATAAAAGCAAACCCCGTCAAGTTTTTCTTCTTCTTTCATCTTCTCCAGAATTATATATTTGATTTGCAGTGAATGGCATTGTAGTGTTCTTCAAAAGTGTACTAGTATGCAGCCTGTAATCAAAAGAGTCATTTCCAACCTCATTCCCGGTCATCCAAGTGCCCATCAAACCTACTCGAAAAGCCATTGGACTGGAGGAAAAAAAATGCTCGGGATTTTTTACCCATTCTATTATTTTTTTTTTCTTCTTCTCCCTCTGATCTTGTATAATAATAGACGCGGAATGCCCGCCATACTTACTTGGGCTAACCTAACCCACATGGAGTGGTGGTGTGATTCCTCCCTTTTTCTGTATACAAGAAAACTCGGTACTTTTTTTTCTTTCTCCGTTTGTCGTATGTCTCGGGCGAAAGAATGACGAAAAAGAGAGAGGGGTTTTCTTTTCTTAGTGATGTCATTAGAGAGCTCCTTTTAGGGCATCTTAGTGGCAGTTTTCGGACTTTCCTTTAGCTATAAAAACCGAGCTTTATGAGCTACTCGCAAGGCGATATCACTTTGTTTTCCTACTTTCCCCAATAAAATTCATTCTCGACTCATCGTTCCACGGAGAATTAGATCCCTTTTTGAATGAAGGAGAAGAAAAATCCTACTATTCCCGTTTCCGTCTCGTCAACATTTCTCCACACCGAATGAACGTATACGTAATACGTACATTCCACACACACTCTGCTAGTGCTGAAATAGTCACATCAGACGTACTCGCTGCTCCCCGCTCACGAAGATTGTTTATGAGCCGTGGCAGAAGAGATCTTTAAAGAATGGAAGAGGTGGTTGGGTACTACATGTATTGTGTTTACACATGGCATAAGAAGAAACTCGACACTGTCGTCAGCCGGTGGTGCAATGATCGTAAAGTATAGCATCATTCGATTCCCAGCTCTCCTTCATTTCTCATTCCGCTCTACGACTTTGCTCTCGATGTGTCCGCTCAAATAAGGACTCTCGAGATTGATAATAAATTGCGAGATGAGTTGACTCCAACAACGGAGCCAGTGTTTTCAAGCATCAGCGTGTGTGTGGCCCTTCCTGGTCAAATCGAATTAGCTTACTTTCCGGGGCCGTGTTCGTACTATCTATATAGTGTTGTACGGAATCAGGCGCCATATATGAGCGTTGCGGCGGTACGACCGAGTGTGATGTTTACGACCCGAATTATGAGCCAAGAGATGGTCTAATAAAACGGGAAACTGAATCAGTAAAAATACTAATAAACGATCCATCAATGGGCATGTGATGAGTGATGAGAGTTGTGTCATAAAACACGGCTCTGTCTACACCCTCCTCCTCCTCCTCCTCCTCAAACCCGAGAGCGGATCCCTTCAGAAACTGTTTTCCTTGGGATAACGCTGAAGGCTGCTCAACACTCGTAAAAACAAAACCGTGAAGTAAAAACTTTTAGTGCTTATCCTTCTTGTAGCCCATATCATCATCATGATTACGTGACATGATGATACGGAGGCAACTCCGTTTGCCCTTACGACTTGCCTGCCTGCCTGCCTGCGTGCAAGCAATGCAATCCGCACTACTCTGCTACGCTGCAGAGTGGTGAAATGGGAGGAGGAAGTAAAAACAGAGATTTACAGTTAGTTTTAGATTAGTCTAGAACAATAAAGTTGAAAAACAAATTAGATTTTTTGAGTGGGAGGCAGCCCGAGAGATGTTTTATGCCGTCGTAAAAAATGGTCCGATCATAATGAATTCAATTAAATCTACCGTTTTCCCATGTAGTAAATAAAAATCAGAGAGCTGATATTAGAGAAATGCTCCAAATTGGATCCCGTCATCCCCGTCCGGAATTGTCATAAAGAATTGAAAAAAAATAAAAATAAAACTAAAGGTTTTGCTAAAAGCTGCTAAAGTCTACAAAACCACAAGAAAACAATGGGTAAATATATTTCCTTTCTCTCTCCGCGAGTTATTTAAATCGGGAATGATATCAATATCCCCAAGGCTTTACGTCAGAAGACGTGGGGCTTCAGAGGGAAAAAAGTGTTGAAAATGATGACATTAGGGAATGTAATGAAAGAGGATAAAAGTGGGCATAAAATTTGCCCGTAAAAATGGAAGTGGCCCATTACCCTTCCCCATCATCATCCAACAAAATACCGACTACTACGGCTTATACCGGCACGCATAAAAATGTGTGTAGTTATATGAACTGCAAAAAAAAAATCATTTTCCCCGTCTACCCGTCGTGCTGCTCTTTCTCAATGCTCCGTGGCTCCATCGTCGCCGTCGTCGTCGTCAATACAGACGATTTTATTCAACTTTTTATACCCTGACCTGCCCTAACCTTTTTTTCTTCCTCTCTGAAACACAAACACATTTTTTCTTCTTTCTCCACACATTTCCCCCGATGGAATGGGCTACGCTTTCCAAAATCCTTATGGCTAAGTAATAATGATAATATGTCATCTATTTATTTTCCAGCAGGTTCACGGCTAATGTATATCTATCTTTCCTGCCTTTCCCGTTACACACAGGCAGGCCAGGGCACGCCAACCCACTATATCACCTTCCGAAACCTAATACTCGTTCGTATTCAACTGATAAGATTTATTTTCTTGGGGCTCCTACAAAACTAGTCCCTCGGAAAAAAAATGAGAGGAAACGAATATTTGTCGGTTCGCCGGTGGTCCTGTGGAGAAAACTGGTAAAAAGAAATGCGTGTACCTACTTATTTATTTACGTTGCGTTAGTAGAAAAACCAGTAGAATTGCAACGTTATTGCGTTGCGTTGTTGTACAACTGCCACTGTTCTCATTTTCGTGACGCACGGTGGTTGCATCCCCTCATTATTATCAGCACAGCCAACAACTAATTATTACTTATGTATAAATAATGCAAAAAAAGATGATTCATATCGAGTAATAATTCTTGACGACAGATTTTTACGCTCCTTTCCTCCGACTTGGCACAGCAGGAGGATCCAATCCAAAGGGAAAAACTTCTCTCGGGAAATAATTCTTCCAGCTGGCTTAATGCAAAGCTGTCGCTGCCCAAGAATGAAGTGGTGGTGTAGTGTTGTAGCATAGTAGTAGAAAGACACGGTTTTTCTTCTCGAATCATAAAGTCCGTCCGTCGTTTACATATTAAATTAGTGTATTACGTTAAAAACCACTTGGGTTTTAAAGTGCTCGTGATATGCATGCCACGATTTTCATTATTGGACACGTTGGCTGAATTTACAATTAACTATAACACCACTCCACAACCTTCAATCAATTTAATGAGTTGACCACAGATTTTTTTATTGCCACACTGGCCACTGTAATTAATTGCTTCCTTCCGCGAAAGGAGAATTTTATTATCATTTATTGCCTCCATTTCGAAGAGATGATGATGATGAGATGGGTATATGGCATGAAATTCCCCCACGCATTTTTTTTTTAGCTTTTGCGAAAAAATGGGAAAAGAATGTAGAGGCAAAGTGAGTTTAGCTGTTTAGATTACTTAAAATTCGGAATGTGTCTTGTAATCGTGGGGAAACGAGGTGTTAGCCCATTTCTCCCAGTCTTGTTCCACCACCTTTAGCTTCCATTTTTTTTTCTTCTTCTGTTCTCTTCTTCTGTGAAAAGAAAAACCAAGTTCTTTATCTGCGGGAAAGATCATTTCAAGAATATATATATATATATATAAGAAAAAAAAATTAGTCCGATTGGAAAAGGTGGAGGATTGAGTTGAGGCTGCTCTGCCGGTGAAGAAATAATAAATATTGTATTGCGAATAGAAAAATACATTATGTCTTCGGCAATCCTATCCATTTAGGTTAACAACAAATATACATCTTTTCCCCGGTCGGCATTGCTTTGCAAACGTCTTTAATATCTCTTCTTCACCGTGTAGTAATTAGTCACAGGAGACGTGCAGAGTCGTAGATAAAACAGTGACTAATTGCAACAATAAACAAAATGGAACAACTCTTGAATGTGTCGTAACGCTTGATGAGTTGACTTGGCACAAACACATAAAAAGGGCTGGTGAACTGGATTACAATATATATTTAAGTATATGTATATATTATTCTCGTTGCATTCAAGTGAGCACATTATCCCCCTCTCTCTCGCTCATCTTCAGAGAGAGAGAGAGAGCGAGTACAACGGATAAATTGGATAATGGATGGATTAGTGCAGAAAAACGCGTCAACTTGGATTGCTGACATTTGCAAACTGGAATTTCTGCTTGCACTCCGTCTGTCTGCCTCTTCGCCCAGCTACTCAAGTATTTGCATTTTTGCGCACATTGTTGCTTGGTCTGCGCTAAGGTGGAGGGTGGCTACAGGTAAAAACGTGTGGAATGTTTTTGAAGACTTTTGTTTGAGGATATAAGTACATACGCATCGAAGGGAAAAGGAAGATGCGATCCCGGATCTGCATATATGTATGTAACTTGTCTTCTTCTTCTGCTCCTGACACAAATGCTACCAAATCCCACTTTATATGCATTACGTTTCACCCCGCTGACTTTGCCATCTGCCATATGTACTCTCTCACACCACCAGCACCACACCAACATCACCATACTCGATGTAATCGGGAAATAAAAATTATATTAAAAATGCAAAAAGAATATAAAAAAAAACTCTGCTCCTGGCACTTTTTTTGTGTAGTAGTAGTAGTGAACTGCTGCTGTCATTAGCTGGTTTACATTGATCATGATAAACCATCAAATTTGCTTTTACACACATTTACTTTAGTGTTCCTTGTCGTGTCAGTAGTGGATTTTTTCTAGATGCGGCAGATTAGTTTCAGCATAATAATTAACCATTCTGTCAGAAATCGGTGGGTGATGATGATAAAAAGAATTGGATGAGTGATATGTGATGAAAACTCTCCTGGAGCGGGATCAAAAAGTTGAGAGAAAAAAAATAAGTAGTGTATTTGTATTTATTTTGTATTTTACAAGACAAAAAATTCCTCTTTTTTCTGGTCATCATCATCATCATCAGCCTGTCGAAAGAATTAGGAAATTGATACTTCCCCAGTAAAACATGGATTTGGCTGGTAATCAATAATCAGCTTGTAAGAAAAAAAAATGGGGAAAAAACGATTTAAAAAAAAATTATTGTACTTTCAGTTCCGAGGAGTGCACTCACTGACTCAGCCCTGAAAATTAGTCTCGGTGAGAGTTGTTGTTGCTGTACCTGTTGTATTTTTCATGATTTTTTTAATCCACCCAAATGCTAATTAGTAAAATTCTTGGGTTTGATGGCTATCTGCTCGCAACTTATTAGCATGTCGAAAAACAAACAGAAAAATGATGATGATATAATGTATAAATTAGAATGCTTGATTATTCCACATCTTGTTCAATAAGGGAGACGAGCCAGCAAAATTGGGTATATAACTTTTTTTTTACTCCTCTCTCTCTCTCTCTCTCTCGAGAATTTGAGAAAAGTAATCACGCAATTATCGACAGGGATGCTGGTTATATGTTGTAATAAAAGGATCGTGGAAGATGCAGTCATGCATCTTATTATATATCGGATGCGAAATGCCACGACCACGACTTGGCTAATTAGCAGGTGGAAAAAACATTCTTGGGATTTCTGAGCAGACTTTTATATTGCGTTTACTACACGGATGCCCCGGCGAATGATATGTAATGAAGGGGATGCAATTTAGAAGATTAGGAAACATGCAATCTTGCAATCTAGCAAAGCTATGCGTTATTTAAGGAATAAACAGCAAAAGTCGTCATTCATGAAATGAAATAACACACTCATTATATTTATCAAAGGGTATCACGTGATGTCACCCGAATTAATATTCCAGAGGTAAGAATTATGGATTCACTGACTAGACGACAACGCACCACACCACTACCACCTGACCAACTTGAAGCGAAATACCAAAAATTCTTTTTCCTCTTTTTTTACTTTGGATTCTTATTCTTGCAGAGATTTCAAACTCAACTTCAAATATAACTTTTGTAACTGCAACTATCTATCCATTCTCCCCCGTAAAAAAAGTTCTTCCATCATCGTCCCACTGCTGCTGCAGCAGTTGTAGAGAGTCTCCTTTTTAGCTTGTTCTCTTTGATTAGACCCGACAAAAGTCAAGAAAGAGCTCGAGAAAAAAAACGACAGAGAGAGAGAGAGATGAGATGAGATGCAACAACAAAACGAGCATTTTCACAGACGCACAAAAAACGGCCACTTTGGATTCTCTTTCATGCAAATGAGCTAAGCCTTGAGCTTTTGTTGTATAAAGTTTCCTGTTGCTTTTCAAGTTGTTTCTAGAATTGCGTTCGTGGAAGTCTTGAATAATATGCAGAGGTCCATATAGTATACCTACTTTTTTATATGTAGTCACACAAAGATTTAATGTCGACAAAAAAGCCCATCTTCTGCTCTCCTATATATACAGACAGATTTATATATTTATATTTTGCCTTGTTGGAAGACGAAGACGAAGAAGAAGAAAGGAGAGAGAGAGAGGGAGAGATGCATTGTAGGAAAAAAATGTAGGTATTTTGTATCCCGGCATAACTCTTTCACATTGTTCACTTGTTCAGATATGCGCGATGCGATTCAGAGTAACGACTTTAACTCTCCATCTCCTCAAAGCATTTCTCCCTTTGGCCCAACTTCAAACATTGTGCCAGTTAGTTGCATTGTTGTCCAAGGACCATTAAATCTAGTGAATCGGAAACTTTTTTTTCTCCTTTTGAATTTTTTTACGCTTTCTTTTTTCCTCTTTAAAGCAAGATAGCCACCTTATCTTCCAGCAGAGGAGCGACAACACTCAGCTAAAAAGTTTTTTTTTCATAAACGAAGCGAGGGTTACTCGAAAAGTGGTATTAGCTCGTCTCTCTCATTCAAAAACTCAAATTAATGAGTCATAATCTCTAATCGTGGCAAAAAATAATTTCTTCCAGTCATCCTCGTCATCATATTACTTCCATTTCAGATTGGTTTATGGAGTGGTGTAAGGTGGTGGTGAAGGTAAAGTGGCTCACTCGAATAAATAAGAAGAACACAATTTTTTTTGTCCCGCATTCCCATAATAATATTACAAATCGGAGGTAGGTTGTCATTAGTGGGGAACTTGTTCAGTTTAAGTCGAAAAAGGGAAAACGGACCTTAAGGCTCTCAAATTATTAATCCAGTAAAAAATCATCATTCATGTCATTACCACAAGTTTTACACGTTGTGGTGATAATGACAGTCGGACGGACTCCTATAATACACACCCCACCAACAAATATTATTACAGGTGTGGTCTTGTTGTTCGACACTGGTATCCGGTGACGATGAGGGGGTTGCGTGTGTCGAATAAAATGGTTCAAAGACGGATGCCACAGAGCCCCCAAGAATATTAAAAGGAACATCTTGTGAAGAGCGAGGAGAGAAGACGGCGAGAAGATAGTGGCACTTTAGTGATCCACCTTGCGGTATGATGCTGCTGCTGATGACTACATTGAAGCGAGAGAGAGAGAGAGAGAGAGACATGTAATCCATCTATAATTACCCACCGATAGGATCAAACATGCACAGAAAATGATTATCATTAGAGGCTCGCCGGATTACACACTCTCAAACCTTCTTTCGCCAGCTTTTTTAAGGAATATGCCTAACTGCCTGCCTTACAGGCATACCGTCGTCTTTTCCCTGCTTTTTTTCTAATTTCATTCTAAATAATGCATAGCGAGCGACGCAGTACCACACACTCGAAACAACAAAAGAACATGAAAAGAAGTAGAGAAAAAAGCGACTCCTCTTCTCCATCCAACGCAAGCTTTACTTAATGACGATAATGATAGAGCTCGCAATCGGCTATTACTTACTTATGGATATAATGGGAAGAAGAAAAAGGAACAACTCCCAACAGAACCAGCCTACCCGTTACGTATCCTAATGCTTACTATACCTACCTACCTAGTTGGGGCTAGTTTGCATGCACGCTGCTCATTCCGTGTTTTAAAAGACAAGCCACCTATAAATCCCCATTGTTTTCACGTTACAATAAAATGCGAATTGAAAATTAAGTGAGTGCGAGAAACGACTTTTTAATTGCCAAAATGCCCATCGCTCGCACTGCACTCACTCAGCCACATGAATATTCTTGTAAAAAAATTTCTTGTGTTTAATGGTAATGATACGTGCACACTTCGATTAGCGGAGTGAGTGAGTGACTAACTATGTAACTTGACTCTGATTCACTAAAACTTTTCTTCACGAGCGTAAATCATTTTTTTCTCCTTTTCAAGATGAGCAGCAGATTCCTCTTGAGGGAAACGGCGAGTGGATTCATCGATGAAATAAAAGCAGAAGGGGGCATCATCTTTATATATGCTTTATAACATTGTTTCGCGGATAGCAAGCCAAGCAAGCAAACAAAAGGGGAATGTAATGTATTATATGTCGGTGTCCTTTCAAGAAGACAAAGTGTAGCATAAAAAATTGAACGAAAATAATAAAAAAACAAGAAACACTTGAAGAGCGAGTGGATACAAAATGAAATTGTAAAAGTGTACTTTAGCCCTTCAAGAGGAAAAACATTTTTTTGTTTAAAAAACACTGATGGAACAAGTTGAAGTTGAAGAAGAAGAAGAAGAGAAAAAAGTGGATACATTCTCTCGATTGGACTGCTGGTTTATCAAAGCAACAATAATAATTGAACCAGTGTAATTTTGCTATTTGATACGCGTGCGACGCACCTTGACTTCTGTACTTAGCCCGTGTGCGGATAAAAAAACATGTAGTGTCTAAAAAAGGAAATTTTTCATCTTGACTAAGAAGCCTTCTCCTCACACTTGAACCACTTCTTCTTCTTCTTTTTGGCTACTTAGCTCCCTCCAAAGTTCCGGCATCCCAGCAAAATGTGTATATCGGCACGGATTATGCATGCCTCAACAAAAATGATGTATCGTATCGTTGCAAGTTGCATGTTATTTCTTGTTAGATGATTTTTTTAAAGATGATATTTTTCCTCCCTCTAAATATCCGGAGAAAATCGGAGGAAATGCTAAAATTAGTGATGGCCATGTGATGGTCTGTGAATTTAATTTTTTCCACTATAGATCCCAAGCGTTACGTGACGTTATAGCCTTCATGTCAACGTGACTCCGGAATGTCTAGAGGGTTTTAAACATTTTTTTTTCAAGGGGTTTAGCCGGCTATATGCTTTCAAATTGTATTGATAGCACGCATCTCTCCTTCCCACAAGTAAGTAAGTAAGTAAGTAAATGTGTGTTGGGTTTGATTAGGAAAACAGACATCCCCACCACCAGCAAAACCAGCATCAGTAGTAGCAGTACTTGCTTCAGTATCAGTCTCTCTCTCTCTGATTGAGACATCTGGTTCAGTGAAAAAAATCTGTTGGTTCATCGACAGCTTCTCTGCAGCGAAACCACAACGGACTGACATTTTGACAGGAGATAGCTTTCTTTCTCTTGATCTCTCTTGCTCCCTCGTCATCTTTTTTCTCTCTTTTTTTAAACAGATGCAACGGATAGAGAGAGATGAAGAAGGAGTCTTCTTGTGTTTCGCTACTTGAAAGTCAGGGAGTAGTAGTATTAACACATAGGCTTTGGTTTGATTTTGAATGGGATATATAGGAGAGGAGAGGAGATATAATAAAAGGGCCAAGATTTGTATAGTGATATCCATATCCGCAGTAATAATAATACCACCTTCAACTTTGACAAGCCATAGATAAACGGTGAAAAGACGGAGACGAGAGAGCTTCTTAACTAATTGCACATGTTTCAAACCATTTTTAGTGGTTCACAAAGTGCACAACGAAACGAGAGAGAATCCCGTCTTCAGTCTTCCACGCAACGAAGAAACTTTGTTGGATGGAGAGAGAGGAGGAGGTGGTGTTCTACACACCAAAAGAATGTGGTCTGGGCATATATAAACTGAAACTCTCAGGAAAAAAGGGGTTTAAAGGAGGGAAGAAGAAGAGAAGAAAAAAAAATCCTACACCAAGTCAATGAGAAGTTCATTATAGTATAGTAGACGCTAGCGCTAAGATGAGCAGCTCTTCGTGTATTCCGCTAAAAAATAGTTTAGAATACGACGCTGAAGGATTTTTTTTTCGCTGGTGAAATGAAACCGTTTCTTTTCAAAAGTCCTGAGAGTGATGGACGGGGTGTGACAGCACCTTAAAAAGTATATAAAGAACGATTTTATCACTTCTTCAGCCATCTCCACTCAACCCAACACTCAACACCATTGTTCAACATGTGTATCCCACCATTAGCAAAACTAACGTACGTGGTGCACATCATTCTACAGTAGCGGGGGAAATTCCCTGAGAAAAAAAAACTTGTGGCAAATTGATTTCTCTTTTGCTGTGTAATTAATGGATAACGGGGATTTGACAAAGATATTTTGTCACAAAAAAAATCCGTGCCGGTCATATTACGAGTTGAAGAATATTCAGAATACTGACTACATAGCTGCAGCTCACGCAGTTGTTGCACACGGCTAGATATACTATAATCAATAAGGAACTTTTTTCAGCTAGAAAACCACGTTGTTGCTCCTTGTCATTTCCTTCCATATACGATACGATCCCACTCTCAAGCTGCATATAAGTAAGATGCAGAGACAGTATAATTGATGCTGCACAGCGGTACGGCAATCAATTATTTCCTCGGGTTTTCAAAGAAAGAAAAAAAACACTACTCCATATTGCGTTTACGCAACTGCCTAAATGCAAATGACTATAACCATTTTTATTCATGAGGAGAGCGCAGCATAATATACTCAATTCTTTATGCAATTTGTGCTTACCGCTCTGTACCACAGTACAATAAACTACGCGATCCAAAAAATGGTGGTACACGTATAGTTCTCATTCGCTATATTATACTACCTGATATTATTTCGCAAAGTATCAGCATCAGCGCTCAGCAGCGATATGATCACTGGTTTTTGATACAGGGGGAAATTGACTTTAATAGAAATGGTAAGCTCATAAGGAGCGGTTAAAACTGTCAAGAAATGGTAGTAAAACCCATGTATTACGATCATTTTTGTCAGGAGCTAAGTATGCTAAGCCGTACGAGGGAAGAGAGATGGATTTTTTGGCCTGGCTTGTTAGCTTGGCTAAGCATCAACAACATGCCAGCCAGAGTCCTTATGGCGATACTTCTTCTTCTTTTCCTTCACAGACCTTACGACTTTTGCGTATAATGAACGAGAAGCAATACCTGTCGAGACGAGAGGAGACGAAGGAAAGGAGGCAAACGGTGTGTACATGTTTCTTTTAAAAAAAATACATATACATATATATACTTTTTTTCTTGTTGGGTTGGTTGCTTCTATAAAAATGGTGGTGGTGTATGTTCTTTTTGGACTGAGGATATGGTGACGGTACAGCAACTCGAATGAAAAATGTGAATACAGCTGAGAAGCTGCTGGACCGCAAAGATCACCACAGGAATCCAAACTACAAGGGAAAAAAGTTGACGAAGAAAAAGCAGTTGCATCTCCCTTCATTCTTCACATTCGGCTTGATAATGATGATCATGATGACGATGATGAGGAGGATGTGTGACTATGAGATTGCCGAGTGGTAGTGGATACGTTGAAACAAGTGGACTTTTTCTTTTTTGCATTTTTTTTGGTCCATCGAAAAATCCTTTTTCAAACCTGCATCATTAGTATCAGATATACCCTCTGAGAGTGGGATAATACTAGTCGCAGAGCCATTGTATACATTCAGGTGAAAAGCCGTTGGTGAACAATAGTTTTATAATATTATGCTTCAAACCCGGCGCACAGTATGAATCAGAATCTGCTGCGCATTATGCAAATTTTTGTGCATTCTTCTTTTTCAAGAGCTAGCCCCAACATGAAGCAACGCAAAACGCAAGTACGGCAAGTACGGCAAGCAACCCTTTCGTTCGGACTGATTTGCTCCTATAAACGTTTTTCCTTCCTGCCGGGAGCTAGAATCAAATATAATAATATAATACATAATGCATCTAACGAATGCAAATGCAAGAATGGGCTAATGAATAATATCGACTCGTGTGCGTGGCCAAGTACGTTCATCATCAAATCCTCAACAGAAATCAAGCAACAATCGGCCACGTGACAATTTCATACCTTTTTCCTCCGAGAGAGCATAATGGGTTTTTAATTAAACAATGGTGAGGTACGTTCTCTCTAATTCATTCATATTTTCTCGTTCAACTAAGTATTACCACAGCCGTTTTGTCTGATTTTCTCTCTCTCTCTTCATCTATTGATCCGAGCATGGAATCACAGGAGGGGGTAATGATGAATACCTTTTCACGCTAAATAAATAAACAGCCCATTCCATTACGTATTATACTGGGATTCAAGATTGAAAAGAAAAATTGGCTGGCTTGTTCTTCTTGTAAAATAAGGATTCTTCTTTGTAGCAAAAAAAGAAGGAAAGAAGATTGTCTTTGGTCGAACGTTTGAAGAGCACACTTTTCATGTTCACTTTTACGAATTTTTCTTAAGATATGGCTTCTATTAAAAGAGCAAGGGCTGCAAGAGCAACGTCACCGAATCTGGAGTGACACAAAAGGAATACATACTATAAATGGGGATATAATAACAAAAATTACTATTCTTCTGCAAAAAAAATCCTCTTTTTTTCCTATCCACACGCCACACTGCAATGCAATGTTCGTTCGCCTTCATCATATCAGGCAGCAGTCCCCACAAAAGGGAATATGATACAGAAGTGATAGGCGAGGCGAGTCATATAATGTTGGCGCTCCATATAAGAGCACATATATCACTATATAAGCTCGGAGAGTGACACTGCACTGGTGGTGGTGGTGGTGGTGCTAGTGGTGCTCCTGTTATTCTTTCTTTTTTTTTGCGTACAAGGAGCAGCAGCTGTAGTACTTATTCTCTATGACTTTTTCCCTCATTTCGGTGTTCCTTGGCAGGCATCCCTTTTCCAGATACCATTTTCCCCTTTTTCCTGTGGCTGCTGCATGAAGTGTGGAAGCTGGGTTGACTAGCTTAGCTCAGGCATTTCCAGTCGAGATTAAAAGTTTGATTTATTTGCCACAAGGCTTTCTCCTCTCTTTTTCCCTCTTTTTCCCTTTTATTCTTGCTCTTCCACTTTCCTCCTTCCTTCTATCAACTACAATTTTCTGAGGAAATTCTAGAGAGAAAATTCGAAGTGGGGCTACGAGCCGAGAGCGCGGCTATATTATAGTTTTTCCATGTACACACATTTCCCCAACGTGGCTGGCTGGCTGCTTGTTACACACATATGATCGCAAATGCAAGTTGCAGTATGAACGTGATTCTGCTCTGCCTGCCCTGCCGTCGTCTCCCTCATCCTGTGTGTACACGTTATGGATGTAGGCATGTTTAATAGCAAACATGCTAGTAGCTCCCAAGGAAAATAGCAATAATATCACCACATTCAAGGATAACTATATATATGCTTTATACGCGACTACCTACTAAAGTGTGCACACATTTTATGGCAGGGCAGCGGAGAGGAGAAAAACGAAAAGAGAGAGAGAGAGAGAAAAAAAAGGAAACCAGCAACTTTCTGCTTTTTTTTCGAATTTTTTCCTCTCTCTCTCTCTCTCGTCTCTCCTATTCGTGTCTTCACAAAAAAAATCAGAAGTATCTCCAGCTAGTGTAGCCAAAAGAAGGAAGAATGAATGTATGTATGTATTCCTAGAGAATATTTTTTTCTTCTCCCCTTCTTTATTTTGAAGCTCCTTCGTCAGGAAAAAGAGATATGGCTTGGAAGATGGAGAAAAGTCTGACTTACTTCCGTCCTG
>JAANSN010004210.1:0-15769 GCA_036850665.1 Dicranocentrus wangi | reverse complement strand
GTCCCCTGTATCTCCGCTCTGGGGGTTTCCGCAACCCAATTTCAACGGCATATTGTTCCTGAGTATGGTGGCTTTCGATCGACATATAGCACAACCCTGGGACTGAACGGCATCAAATTAACGAACTTAGCCCACCTGTGAATGTTAATGTAAGTAAATAAATAATTCCCTTGTACCTAATCAATTTCAATGCGGAGACCATTGATATATGGACAGGGCTGGGCTAAAGCCAGTTTTGGCCGTTATCGTTATCCACTCCTGGTCGGTCGGTTCCCTTGTAGTTATGCAACAATTATAATTCTATCTATAAATTCTTATCGCATCTCACATCCCTCACATCCAATTCTATCTACACCGTATCATATCATGATCATGATCCTCATAAATCATAATCATATCCGCTCCAAAAATTATTATTATACTAATTATTGAGACTAATTATTGAGAGTTTCACCTTTTTAAAGAAAGCATCCTCTGAAAATAATTCACAGACTGCATTATTATCATAGGAAGACAAGTATATTGTTATTTTACCATTTTCGTGCCTCGTACTTCATTTATCATGGTATGGTCTACATGTAAGTGGTGTTTTCGGTACTGAAATCCCGTTAAATTGGATTTTTGGGTAAGGTAAGTCTACAGATTACAATTGAATTTGATTAGGCGCATCATCCTGAATCAAATATTATATGTTATCCTACTGTTTAGGTTAATGAGAATGAGCCATAGTTATTCTGATAAACTCCAACAGGAGTGTCAGGTTCGCTTGCGTCAAAACCTTCCAACAAAGTTAAATTCTACTGCGAGTCAAACGAAGGCTGCCGTTGCAACTGAAACCAACCAAGTTTCAAAGGACAAGGTTTTCATAGTGCAAGAAAGTCCTAGCAGTGGATTTTCACCACACCGTAGGAGTCATAGCAGATATGCCCGACGCGCACAACAGCGAAAAAGATTTAACAATGACTGTGAATACAGGAGAAAGAACTCATACTCATTTTTACATAATTTCTCAACAAAAACCGAAGGTGCAGACAATAATGAGAATAGCAGAAAATACAGCTCTGCTTCGCCCAAGAAAAGAATAGAGGAGGAATACTTTGGAGAGGGGCTGGACCATCGGTCTGGAAGTTTTCACTACTGGGAAAAGGTGGATGCAGTTTGGAGATCAGAAGACCCTGACCCTGTAAAGAAGTTTGAACGAATTTTAAGGCATTCCAGACGGTACCACAGGGACAATACCCTTTTTGATCAGTTTCAAGAATCTGTTGTTGAAATATTGCGGTGGATTATATCAGTGTTCAAATTCATTTTTGTTAGAAGAAGTAATCGTGTTTCAGATGCAGATTATCAAACTGGGTCGTTTAGTCCTAAACATTAGCATCGTTAAATAAAACAACGAGGTGTTTTTTTGTTAGAACTGGACTCACAACACACATTATGACGTAGTTTGGCAATAAGTTGATTTACATTTTTTAGTAAACCGTAGTAATCTTGAGCAAACAATCGGTAAAGACACCGCCACCTCATACATAACATCATACGCCATAATCCTCATGATGGATGCATTTGCATTTGTAAACGGCAGTTCCTAAAGAAACTTATTACCTACGTACGCATTCCAGGTTCTGATTTTTTGTATCACCTTCTTTCTCTCTCGGTAAAGTTAGCTGTTTGTAAACCTTACAGATTGGCGATAGGTATAGTTAGTCACTTTCTTCCGTGTTTATGGTTCAACGCTTATGATGATTTTGTAAAATCGCTGAAACCCATTATACTTACTCCCCTTGCGCACACTTTTGTTTGTAATTGAAAAGCAATATTTTTAATTTTTTTACATCCGACTTTTTTCACTACCGTTTGTAACGCTTTCGCTTTTGTCATGAAATCAGAAGGATCCGACGGGGAAGATGTGTCTGATCTCGATTATGAACCAAGTAACACAGCAGGGAGCTTATATAACACAGGAAATGAGGCTGATATTGAGGATAACATCGTACCCCCAACAACCCACGACAGACTATGGCTCTGGGAAAAGCTGCGAATGAAACCAGTACAATGTACACCTACAAATCCTTGTCGCTTAGCCTCATCCAGAGAGAAATATAGGAAAAAGGGTACTGGACGGTTACCGTCAGCATTAGAGAGGTCTACCTTGAATTTTCTAAGTTGCTGCATAATACACCAAGTGTAGCCTAAATATGTATAAAGTGTATGATTTCTTTGTAGATTAACGATTCGGCCAAAATCTGCTTTAGAAACAATCACTGATGCCATTTCAAGGCCTGAAAGGAGCGTGCCACCGGTAGCACTTCCGGATTGGCATTGTCGCTCATTAGACGACAAAATTCCTGGTGTACCTTGTCCCAAAGGCTTTTTCTACTATTCACCTGGTAAACTTTGCACGAAGGTGAGTACACCTACGTATAAATAAACAACGCGGATTCGTGCTATTTTTCTTATAATATTAAAATTGGTCTCAAAAAATGAAATTACCTTCCACTCCAATTCTGTTAGCTCCATCGAGAACCAAAATTGTACAACCTGACAGACCCATATAACCGGGAACGGGTAGTTGGTTCATCCTACACGGCACTGCACGACCCCCACGCGAAGGATTTCCTCAGTACGCCAGAAACAAGACGACTCCTTTATGACCAAGGGCTAATCAATGAGAATGATGAGATTATCTATTCCCTCCGAGAGTTTAATAAATATCGGGACTACTTACGGACCTTGTATGCGGACGATGTACGCAAAGACGTCCACTTTGCGGTAATTTTCTAATGAGAAAAATTGTGAAAGTTTTATGGATTCCATGAATGAGTAGTAGTGTTCTCAGTCACTTGTTTGTCTTTCATCCCGTGTGTGTTCCTCAAGTCCACAAAGTTGTTATTTTTGGCTCAATTATATAGGATGAGCTGTGGAGATGTGAACGGGAGCAAATAAGAAGTATCCAACACTCTCTTAGCCAAACAGAAGGGAAAGATGCCGAAAAGCGAAGAAGGATTAATAGGTCGAGGAGTTTGAAGGAGCGGCAAAGTGACTACCGGATTTCAAGGTCAGGTCTTGATATTGCATGTGTACAAATGCATATTATTATCCAGACAAAAATCACAATATGTGAACCTAAACCACTGTCTTGTTCAGTTGTTTGCATCATTCGTGTAGTCTGACTGAGTAAAAATTAACTAGCGATTTTTCACAATTTATGCAAAAACTTTCCCCATTTGGAACTCACAGGTTACAACAAAAGCAGGAGCAAACCGAAGTAAGATTAATGGTTTGGGCTAGAACGAAAGAACAGCTTAATACTGAGAGATTCGTGAGGAATTGTGAAAAGAGCCGATTACAAAAGGAGAGGCTGGCATCTCTGCAGAGAGCCAGAAAAGATGCTGCTATCAAGACTTGCCATCATAGTGCTATGAAAGATATACGTTCTCACGAAAAACGGAATATGGATTTGGTCCTGTTAAAACAAGCCCATGAATCATTTGTAAGTCAAACCCGTTTCTCTTTTTAAAATAAAATCACACGGGAATATTTGATATTGGCCAAAATGAAAAAAAAAATCATTACTGTACGATACCATATTATATATGTTATTATCCTGAAGCTTTTCGAATGGATCGAGTCGAAAATCCATCAGTCTGAAGCCCGAGTCGATCGTGGCATCCAGATAAACATATCATCCCGTGAACAACTGAAAATGAGAGCGGCTAAAAGACAAAAGCGGGTTGAATCACAGAGGAAAAATATACGTATGTTTATGAAAGTTGATTTCGCATTTTAAATGATAAACTATCCGGTTTTTCGCTTTACTGCTGGTTTCGTTACTACTGGATAAACAAAATGTGCGTTTATGAAAATATATATTGAGCGTAAATGGACTTTTGGTTATTTTCCCCGACAGCGAATCTCATCAAAGGGAGGAAAGAGTTGGAAACTCGACGATGGGAAACAGCGAGGAAATATTTCTATATTTGGCTAGAGAATACTAGGAAACGCCGTGCCGCTTCGTTTAGAGACGGGGCACATGAAAGTTGTTGGATCAGAGGGGCTTCAAGTACACTTGATGAAACTGTCAAATACCTGAGATTCCAGACTAACACTTACGGTATGACCCCTTATTATTTGATTATGTTGTCTACCACACCTGTTACTACCGACATTTTCGACATGTTACTTTTTGACCAAACTAACTCTATCATATCATATCCCCAATATTATCTTATCAACCTTATATCCAACAGTAATATTTTACGTTACGACTTATGACAAAATGCTCTACTAGGATTTTGGTTTCTAATTCAGTACGTCCATTTTATTTTTTTTAGACAAACTAGACGATTTCATATTGACTATTTTGCGTCTCAAAAAAGAAATCGAACGTCAGCTAGCCTTGGAAGAGGCAGAAGAAGGCGACGACGATGACGATGAGGCGGTGGCGGCGGAAATAGAAGCACATCGACGAAAGACAAGGATGATGTCTGACAATGCTGAAAGTGAATCTCTCCAGGGTGAGATGGAAGGATAGAATATATTTGTAGCGAAAACAAAAAATACTCAACCAACTGTCTCTGGAGATTTAGGTTAAGGTCGCTGCCCCATTATGTAAGTGTATCAGTAGATATTTATGTACAAATGCAAAATATTCGATATTTTTGTTCGACTTAGAAAACTAGATCCGCATCTCGATTGTACATTGCTTTTTCTGTCTGTAGTATGTACCCAGTATAGCCAGTATACAAAAGTGTATATGTAAAATGTATGTAAGATAAAAGCTAGAGTGAACTTTTATTTACTGTGTGTCGCAAACGCAAGTGAGCTAGAAATAAACAAAAAAATACGTACTACTGCGAAGGAAAATGTAACAGTCCTGAATTAAGTTTATCTCTATCCAAAATGTGCTCTGCATATAGAAATACACTGCACTGCATGGACAATACATATACAATACGTATACAATATAGTGCAAGGAAATCCTATTTGATCTGAACGAATCGCCAACCAAAGAAAGGGCTTTTGAGGCATTAGCACTGTTAGAAAGTCCATGAACTGCATTATCCTCGTTCGCCACCATCCGACGCTAAACGCAAGGTCTTTTCTCTTTTCCTCAAAACGAAAATAATATGGTATGGGGAAAGTATGGAAAAATCTCCAGTGTAATAGACTAAAACCGCCCGTCTTTCCCGTAATAACGAGTGCATTAGTCTGCTATATAACACAATCCCCTGAATGAACCCCTACTTCTTTTTATGCGCTCTCATATTACCCAAACTACTCCTCCAACTAGCAAAGCAGCTACTACTACTTCGACGGGACAACCATGTTGCAAATCTTTCTCATCAAAAAACTAGAATGGTGTGAGAAAGCTCTCTTTATTCCAGTCCATTGTCCATCAAGGTTTCCATTAGGAAAGTTGATAGCCAATTAAGGGAGATGCAAATTATACATTGCCAGCCATCCATCCACAAAGTATATGAGAATTATTTTCAGTGATCGGAAGAGAAAGGGGTATAGGATATAGCACATATCTGACTTATTTTCTACTCTATGAAATTTGACAACCCCTATGAAGATACAGCACACAGTAAGGATGTAATTCCATTTCCATAATCCAAATTTTGTGAGATGCATTCATTCAATCAACTCAAAAACCTTGTGTTCCCCATCCAGCCATTCACCCTACTAACTCACTAACTCTTCCTTTTAGGAAGTGCTAATAACCACGATTTTAACTATAGTGGATAACAAAGCGATTCAATTTCAATATATTCATGAAAAGATGAAGCTTATAAAAAGAAGGATGAAACTTGGGTGCAATCACAATCATTTATTCGCTAAACCTGAGATTTTAGAGCTTCACTAATCTGTATGAGGAATAAGTATTTTATAATTAATGGTTGCAAACTAAAACATTTCGGCCAATGGCAGAATATGTGGCAGTGGCAATATCATCCATCATGAAATCATTCAATCCCTTCCTGGGACACTTCTTTCTTACGGCAAAATTATTTGAGTAAGATTCTGCGTAGAACGTAAAACCCGGCCGGCATGATCACACTTGTGTTTCGCTTTTATTATCATGTCATCGGCTAGTTTATTTAATTTGGCTCAAAGCTTAGGGTACTCGAACGCAAGACCAAATTGTAATACGTGCTTATTGTGGGATTTTCGTTTGATTATCTCCAACTCACTACCACTATGAATCATTCCAATATGTACAATAATCACCTTTTGCTTGTTTGGTTGGCTAACTCACAAAGGTCGCCAGTGAAGCTGAAAATCTGTACTGTGTTTCCCTTTCATGTCTTGTATTTCAAAGCATGCTCGAACTGATTCGACAATTTATGTAAATTTGCAGCAAGTCAAGTCAGACGACTGCAACATTTATTTAGATAGATAATGTTTTGAAAATTCGGACATTTGCTGTTCTACCATTACTGCACTGTGTCAGTCATTTCGTACATTTAACAAACTGATTATTAGATAGTGAATGTGCGAGATTGAACACATTATTGACTGCACAATAGTACCACAACAGCTGCAAATACGATCCAGAAGATAAAAAGAGTTATACAAGCACCAACTTGTTTCATTCAATTGCGCTCACTTTTCAGGTTCAAATTACAAGCATCTCCACTTTGTATCTTCTCCTATGAATTACGTGAACAGGATTAGAAGCCAAAATCAGTACCCACTTTCTCTTGACAGTTTGCCCTCTCCGTCGACTGTGTGATCTGATGTGTGAGTTTATGCGTTTAAAATGAAAGCGTGTTATCCTAAACATGCCATTTGTGAGTGCTGGCATTGTGGTCACTTCAATGTGTGCTCTATTTTCACGAATAACATCTTGCGAAGTAACCATTGACCGTGAAACGGCAAATTAATCTCGCTCGAGACTTACAAGAGCGTAGCGAATATATTAGCAAATTTAATTTAAACATATTCATGGGATTATGTCGGCCTGTCTGCTCTCAAGTCAATTGATTTAATTAATTCTCCAAGTTTATTGCATTAGTGCATGACGCCCACGTGTAATATGTTGGCACTTCGTGAAGACTTCAAGTAAGTAACGTGTGGTTTGCAATGACTCAGTCATAAAAGGGGAAAGTATAAAATTAGGATGTTTGCCATACGGATTTAGGCGCTCAGTAGTTGAGGTTGGGGATGCACTATGAAAATTTAATATGACCACAGTGACTAGGAATAAAACGTAATTTAATATTTTATTGTACGTGTCTGCTTTAAGGGGGGTGCAACTATCACTGTCACGTCCTGTTTGGCGCAGTCATTCAAACACTTAATTTTGGGGATATTACGCGTTTATAGACTAGAAGTCGTAACGCCCATTGATTGGATGAGCATTATTTCGGAGATTGAAAGAAATGAGGATGGTTTAGCAAATCATTACTTTTCTATTACCGAATAGGATAGATTTAGGCTAAGCTTGGAAGAGAACTAGAGAACGTGTTCCTAGAGCTTGTCTACTCGTAACCTTGCTTTCTGGTCATGGTCCTACATGAACTGAGATGTGACGTGACGGTGGTGGGAGTAGTCATCCTTTCACCTGAATGGTTGTAATTATATGAGGTTATAAATAGGATGTACAAAATAAAAGACTTTATGTGTTCGACGTATAGTCATTTGAAATGTGGTCTTGATAATGGAAAAGCCTGTGTTCATATATCACAAGCCGTACGCTTGGGATTCCTGGCAGTTCACGAACCTCATTAAAATTCCTAAATTCTGTTAGAATTTTAATAATGATCCAAGTTCATAGCTGCATTCTCATTCATAAAATTCACAACGTGCAATCGGCTTATGCTTCCAAGTAAA
Organism: Dicranocentrus wangi; assembly: GCA_036850665.1. Taxonomy (NCBI): domain Eukaryota; kingdom Metazoa; phylum Arthropoda; class Collembola; order Entomobryomorpha; family Entomobryidae; genus Dicranocentrus; species Dicranocentrus wangi. The sequence continues at coordinate 7,930 of JAANSN010004210.1, read as the reverse complement.
ATTTTATTAAGAAGTAAGTTCGAGTAAAGTTTCATGGATAGGTTTCGTAAACAAAGTAGTAATGAACGACTTGACCCTTAGTAATTCATAGCGTAATGAATCTAGTTTAAGATTCCTTGAGTTAAATACGATGGATATGGATAAGATTTATTTCACATTCATGTTATACGAATTACAGGCAAAAAAGAAGGTATAAAAATGCTGCAAGTTTTCCTATGGAATGCAAACTTGTGCTTTCTCGCATTTTATTTGCATGTTGGTATGGACGGTCTATCATCACAATCATCAGTAGGTCATAAGGTACAGAAAGACCAAACAGAAAATATATCCTCATAAATTATACCTTCATCCGTGTCGTCGAACACCAAAGTCAGTCTATATTCTATGGAACACAGCGGGGCAGCATAGCATCACAACCCTGTTTCTCGCAAAAATTCCTAATTTGGAGGACATAAATATTGGGATAATGTAGTTTTTGTATCTTATTCGTAATTGGCAATCGTCGGCAAATTCAAAATACACGCTGAGAATTAAAAGTTAGCTTGTTAGTTTCTACTTTTTGGTGGTATTTATTACTTTGCAATGTGACGGACGGAGAAACTAAGGTCGTGAGCTGTTGTCTTAGGACATAGATTTTATGTGGGAGCACGACACAATACAATAATGGAACAGAAGTCGTAAATAGGCTCCTGCACTCTAGTTTCAGTTGCAACCTTATGCTACAACCTGACCAGAAAAGACATGCATAGGTTACCTGTGTCTGCCCGCTCATACAGAGTCGTTCTGAAATAAAATCAAAGACATTGAAAGTATGTAGGTTATTAAACAAACGCTGTCTAAATTGTGTGGTCTTTTCCTTTCAGTTGTTATGATTGAGTATAAAAGTTTGGCACTTTAATACTTTAAAAGTTTTCAACTTTTAGTTGTCTATTAGGCTAACTAGCGACTAATGATGATTTAATTTCACAGTTCATTTGACACAATTCCAGAGCCATAAAACTGTGCAAACTTTGAGTGAGTTTGAAAACTTGCGGTTTTTATATTCAGTCGAGTTCATTTCTTTGTTTTTTGCAATTTTAGTATGTACTTCTGAGAAACCTGTTAGAGTTTTGCTCGAACCGCACTCGATAATTATGCCTGACTTCGGATTTTGTAGAGAAAAAGTGGTGTATACACATAGACACTTCAAATGTTAGTTAATAACTTCCATTATAAATGTCGTTACAGACATGCACATGTTCACAATGACTAAACATGGTCAAGCTGCTCGGACACAAAAAAAATCTTACACGCGCTTAATGGTATTCCAAAGTCACAAAAAGCACAAAAGTATAAAAAAGTCATCAACAGTAGGAGAAACAGCATAAGAGGAAAAAAGTATGTACCTTTAAAATAAGCGAAAATGAGCTAGCGAATAAAGCCTTCTCATTCTCACTCCACTATACTGGATGGAGCAATGAAATGGTAGCGCAGAGGGCAGCAATGCAATCACAGAAATAAATTGAAAGCAACTGTAAAAGCAGATGAAAATAAACAGGAGAAAATGATCATAGTCTCAGCCTCTCCACCTTTTTCTAACAACCAGAGTAATCAACTAGTCTTAAACGAATGGAATCGTACTACAGTCTAGCTACTGGAGACAAGAGTGCCCAGGGATCTAAAAAAAATATCTTACACCTCTATACTTACTTTTTGTGTCCTACTCCTACCATAAAGCCCCCTGTTGTAATCTGAAAGTGCAACTAATTTTTAACGGTTAATATACCTAAATTACAGTGTGTTCTCATGTTCTCTGCTCGCTAGTCCAGAGTTTATAAAAGTTGGAGGAGTGAGTGGAAAATGGAATACATGTATATTCTATGACCATATTAGACAATAGAATAGGTAGGTAACCATATAACGTGTGTGTGTGTGTGTATTTTGTGCATGAAGACAGGCTTGGAAACACACGCCCAGTGCAATTAATCTGAGAGCATGGACTAAAACAACGAGAGAAAGAGGTGCAGGTCGTAGCGTCGTCAAGAATATGAGTGTCATTATCATGAATTCTCCAAAGATCGTAAAATAAGACAGAGGGAGGAAAAGTAGTAACGATGATTTCGTCCTCCTCGCCATCATCAAGGAATGGATTATCTGGTGACATTACTACATGTGAAAGCCGCCATATTACAACTTAAGAGGCTACCAACGACTATATATACCTATATACACTGCACTTCATGCACTGGAGTGAGGAGGTGCCTCTCTGCCTCTAAGGTTTCGCTTCATAATATCGTCTCAACTTGAAACCGTGTAGTAGTGAACACGAGGAAACCAGGTGTTGATATGAGAGTGGGGTGGGGATGCATGCTTCTTAGGGAAAAAAAGTTAGCAATATCAACAGCTTTTATTACATTCAAAGGTGATGACAACGGTGTTGGCTGTTGTGTAGAAGAAAGGTTGATGGGGCATTCGGAGAACGGGAATCAAGAGTTGGAACTCAAGCATAGTACTCCTGCAAAATGATTTTCTTGCCGTGCTTATAAGATTGTCGAGATTGAAAATAATAAAAATGTACACATGATTGTGATGTTGGAGATCATGTTATTGACTTGAGTATATACATAGTATTATTAGAAAAAGTCACGCTGAGTGAAATCGGCATGTTGAGCAGAAAGAAAACAAGGTATGGTCGAGTGTTTAGGAGGGCATAACATTCTAGCCGTAATTCAACCGTGTATCGTAAGTGGGCGTGCCCATTAAATTGTTATTGCTCCCACATTAAATCATAGGGAAGGAGTAAGAGAAAGTGCATCATTCTTTCCAGCAACCTTGGATCGTTGAACGCAACATATTCGGGGTTTTATGGGGTGCTTGGTGTCTATTTTGATTCGTCGAGTTGAAGCCAAGGCAAAGGCAAGGACCAGCGTTAATAATAATGTCTTCAAAGAGAAAATTATATGGAGTCACTGCTCGTGTTGTGGTTACTATTTTTAGCAACATTAAACGACAAATTATCGACATGAAATGAGATCTGTGTAAATTGTCAGCTGGCTGAATTCTTCAGAAAGCCAATTTGTCGCTGGAGACATTCAAAATTTTTTGATTTCATGGATCAAACTTATAATTAGGTGCGCACACAAATGACTTCAGGTTAAGTTAGGCCCGATTCACTATGCAAATGTCAATCAGGGATTCAGTCATACCGTCCATCAACATGTTTATGACGGTATTCATTTTCAGATTCCTAAACCAGCTCTGTTTATGTTTTTCTTCGTTTTTATGAGGTTTTCCCCATATTTTCAGAGAAAATAAGGGAAATCATGAATAATAATAATATTCCCATCATGCTGGCTATAGCCGGCAGTGTGTTTATTCGCGGACCATGCCATGAGACGAGAGCATGACTTGCCATATTCATTCCACTAGTACCAAATTTAGGAATAAAATCCTCACTACATAAAATCATCAATTGCCACTGATTGTGAATGATAGCTAAAGGCCGTCATTTGTAAACGTAAAACCCAACTCCGTGTGGGCTTATTTTGAACGTCTTCGCCTGGCCTCGTAATTCCCTCACATTCAAACAACCTACTTGGGATGAAAGTTACTACTAACAATAGAACAGGAATAATGAACTGTTGGGGCTGGAACTCGTAGTCATTTGTTATTATCTAGCCGAAACACACGCCTTTGTTCGCTGGCCATACTCGTAAACAAGTCTTCATCTATTTCTTGTTAATTTGTTTTTGCCTTTCTCATCATTTAAAAATATTGGTGATAAGTGACAATGGGCCATGTCTGCTTTCCCTCGGCAAAAATTTGAAGGCAACATGAAAGTTAACGAGAGGCAATTTCAATTGCAAGGAAGGAGTTGCGATAATCAGGTGTACTGCTTATTTTTAAGATTGTCCCCGGTGTAGTTAATATCTTCGAGGAACACTCGTGTGTGGTCATTGAGTAATTTTTTTATATTAAGTTTAAGCTTTTACTTCAAAGGAAAGTAGACCATCTAATATCATGAAATGAAAATTGTGCTACACACATTGCTTTAGTATGTTGTTACATTTTTTGGCGAGCTCAAGGATTATATATCATTAGGAGCTTCTTTTTTTACTCCGTCTGTCTGTGTACATATCGGACCATGACGTTTTTTTGATAGAGGAAAGTAAACCGAATTGTAAAGGTGTTATCCATAAGAAATAGTACACAGACACAAAGAAAAGATGCTGCATCTTGAAGAAAGCACTTCGCTGTTGGTTGTTGTACATTTTTTCCCTGTGTGTTATATATGTACTTAAACGGTTCCATTCCAAGCCGAACAGAGAATAAAGTATGCTTGAATGGAGGCACGATATTGTAGAAGCATCTCTATCATGTATGCGTACTATGAATTCGCACTAGCAGTTATTCAATCCTAGAGCCAGTGCTGCACGCTAAAAGCTCTCTCTGAGAAGAGGTCTAGCTAGAGATGAGCTGGTGAGTGAGAGATGCTAAAAAAGAGGGTTGAACACATTCGGGTGGAAGTGGAAAAGCAGGCAGCTGGAAGCTTGAGACGCTCAGTTCCAGATGAGAATCTCACTGGAAGTCTCAAATAGCCTCTGCCTCACAGCTCCTCGCATTATTCCTCATTTTGAAATCCAACTCTAAAAATTACTTTATCTTTTCCTTGCGAACTGTGTCGTGGGGGAAAAATATGAGAGGAGTGAGCGTATGGTGTAAAATGTGTTAGTGCACATTAAGAATAGGGGAAAGCCAGTTTTGCAAGTTCAAGTTACACGAGGACACGGGATAACTCCCATATCGCTCCATTTGGGTTGGGTGTGCTGTTCACATCCATAACGAGGTCCGAATCCAGCAGGAATGACAAGTTCTTAGTGAAGACTAAACTTTATAGGCAACGTTTACGCCATCATATTGTAACATCAAAAACCAGATAAAGCAACAGGCTGCAAAACTACTTGACGCATGTATGCGTCGCGTCTATGCCTCCTCCAAAGTATCTTTGTGTATGAGGGTGAGACTGGGGGCTACAATTTTCTCAGTTTCCGCCTCTGATTCGTAACTTGTATCTAGGTGAAAGACTGCCACAGAGTGGGGCAGGTATTGACATAATTTTTTTCTTCACCAAACCACTCTCACACTTGCTGTACTTACTCAAGACCAGCAACTTTTTCGTCTCCAGAAACTTTCGAGTGATTTTTGTTGAATGAAGTTGTAAAGTAAATGAAGAAATTAGATTTCTCTCCAACGAGTTTCCAACTTGCAAATCTCACACTTTAGGTTTGCTTCAAGAGGTAAAGGACTAGGAGACCCGCATGCTTGCTAATACAACACGACACAATTTTTCTTGATGGATTTTTTAACAACTCAAAGTATCGTCATCAGTAAAGTGCTCCATATATAAAAAAAGTAACCGTCTCAGGTTTCAAAATATTCGCATGTGTATAAACTGGAGAAAAAACTTGAGGAGGCAATAACTATAAGCAAGTTGCTCCTTACATTAAAGCAATTTACTTTCAGTTGCAAAGAGGGAAGGGAAAATTTTTCTTTAGAATTGCCGAGGGATTTTATTCTTTCGTTGTGGGAAAAGTGTTGTTGCTGCTAGGGTTGATCGAGATTTGTTATACCACACGCCACTGACACCACTCGAAACTGATATACACGCTGCATGCAATAAAAAAATCTGGAATGGAAAGCTTATTCAACATCGTCATTGTACCATACCATCCATTCCATTCCCTGAATACCGTAATTAATCTCGAACGATATGCTTAAAACCTCTTAATATAACTTTCCCTGACGCTTTCACTTTGTCAGTGACAGGACAGAGTGCAGAAGAATAAAGGTGTTACAGAGTTTGTTGAATAACAAATGATTTACAAAGCGCGAGTGGGTTCGATCCTCTTTGAGCCACTGTGAGAAAATACAGTTGTCAACTTCCCTAAACCTACACACATTTAAACAGAGGAAATCCAGTGTCATTGCGAATGCAAGCGTGAAGACAGTGGAGACAGTATAGCGACAATTTTTCTCTGAATACACGGTGTCATCATTACTAAAATATTATATTCTACCCGACTTGATTCATCATGGGGGGCAACTTGAATATAACTGAGTTGGGGATACGGTTACACCAGGCTAACGAAACGGAAATCAGTAATATCCTGACCAGTTTGGGGATAGGCTGGTATGACTCTCAGATTGTGGAAAGGATCATGTACCAAAGGTCTGTGGAACAGAAACTGACAATTGTTTTCGAGCTAGTTGCACACAAGGCAAAGTACAAACAATGTATGGAGGGGTATATTCCGGGCAATAGTACCGCTGGTAAGTGTCATCATCATATATCAATCCCGAGACGAAGTGTGTTTTATTATTCTTATTGCCCATTTTATGTGTAAAATCTAACTAATGACAAGACGAGGGACTGGCTTTATGGTACTCGTGTTCATAATATTTTATGCGGTAATGTTGTGAGAGGCGGAGTTACACCAGCAAATCTAATGTTCAATTTTAATATAGCATATTATTCTTAGCTCTTTGGTGTGTATATAATGCATGCAGTTTTTGTGAACATGTTTTCATTTCCCAAGTGAGACTGTGCACTTGCTGCTTCCTTCCTATTGTTTCGTGTTGTTTCCGTTGTGCCCGAATCGTCTCGCTCTCGTTACAAGAGAAAGTACAAGTTGAGAAAAAATAAATATTATAATAATAATATTTCGATTGCAGTTCATTTTTACTACCTTGTTGAGAAGAGAATCCCGCCGTCATGTACAAATTCCAATAAAGAAAACGAGCGAGGAGACAGTGAATGGTTAGGGAATAAAGTGGGAAACGCGTAAACCAATTCTCTCTTCTTGCGTGACGATACATGCACACGGATTTTTTTTTGACAAACTTGCTTCTGCTTGTATCAACTTTCACTATTATTATACTTTGCCAGAATCACAATGCATGTAGCTTTACCAATATAATTTAGGAGATGCGGCAGGCGGCTATACACGGAGAGAGACAAGAGTATAACAACGTACATTTAAATTTGAAGCATGAGTGACTTTTTCGGTTTCCAGCATACGTACACCAGGCTAGCGAATGTAGGCCCTTATGCACTCCACGAGACCTTTTTTTTATATTTCAAGTTTTCTTTCCCAACGTAAGGCAAGAAATTCGCTTCGTATCGATGTATAGATTCGGGCACTTTCTGTAAGCAGGCCAAAAACCGTACGCTCATTTCTTTTTCCCGTTGTCAGCATAATATTTTAAAGCTTCATTACATGGCATCCAGCTATTTAGTCTCCTGTATTTTGGAGATCTTATAGATATTTCGAGGAATCTTGTAGGGCATAATATCTTACCATTTTTAGGGAACTCTCCAGACAAATATTAAATTTGCATGTATCCATTGTACGGCACACTCATTACATATTTCATAATAAATACCTACGGCAATGTGAACGGAACAAATGAGCTTGTTCTATTTTGGAAACATGTTTATGCAAGATTTTCGTGGAAATCATAGAAATTCCGTGCAAAATGATTGTAGATATAATATCAAAGACTTTCTAGTAGGAAATGCTAATATTTCATAATTATTATTTGTGCGAGAGACGCTTTGTGGCTCATATTCATAATTAAACTTTGCACAGCAAACAGAAGAAGAGAGTACGGATTTTACTACAAAATCTACGTAGCCGAACTCGAACTCTAAAATAATATTCACACAATGCAAACTTGACATACCTTGTGCATAAAACAAAAGTACGTACTAGGCATTTCGTTCGAGCCTACCAACCAATATTGAGAAGCGGTATTTGGTTATTTGGCAATGGCAGATTGTTTGAATTGAAAATTTTAATAGTAGCTGACCTTTGGAAATCAAGTGCTAAAGTGCGTAATAAATAGGTATGTATAATTTGGATTTGGATGAAATGTTTGATTTTGTTCATGC
>JAANSN010004209.1:0-15778 GCA_036850665.1 Dicranocentrus wangi | reverse complement strand
CATCAAAAGTAGTTGAAAGGATTTTGGGATATTTTTGCGCAATTTTGTGTGATTTTGGTATTAGCACAAATTTTCTCGTTTCGCCGCGAATTTAACGTAAAGTACAGATCCTTTGGTCTTCTTTTGACGGTGGAATCAAAAACTGAATTATGATCTAATTATTTCAGCGGATTTAGGCCAATACCACTTGGCAAATGTAAAAACCTGCTTACGAAACAAACTTTTAGCGTGAGTGAGTGAGTGAATAGCAACCCCGTTGGATTTCAAAATGGTCGTCGTGTGTTCCACTCGTCCATTCCAACACAGCACACCGGAAATCGAGCTTGTTAATCCTTTTTTGGTCAAGCCATATTCCAGCCTTCTCCTCGGCCTCGACGGAACAGGGCAAACAAAATATTCCAATTTAGTCGTGCTTATTTGAGAGATCTCTATCAATTCTGATGTTGCAAGCAGAGTGGCGTCACCATGTTTGCTCAAGAGACCACGTAATACATTTCGTTCGAATGTGCTTGGACGTGTACGTGTTTCTAGCCTGCTAGTTGAAATAACATGCTTTTTTTCTTTCTCTCTCCCTCTCTCTTTACCACACACCAAAAAAGCCCCACTTGAAAATTTGCTTCAAGTGGTGGTGGTTGTGCTGCTGGTGGTGGTGGTGGTAGTGGTAGCCTCAAGCTCCCAACAAGCCATTCTCTTTTTCACAATCACAATACAATCATTTTCGGTTTGATATTGAAGCTAAAATATTAAATTTCCATTATTTCTCCCTAAATTATTCATGACGGTTGGTTACAGGCTCCACGTTTTTTCCCCGGTCGGGGTTTATGATCGAATGCAAACTGTTTACAAAAAAAAGTATAGTATTATTAATGTGTATATGTTGCGTAAGTGTGGATCTTCAAAAATAGGCTATATTATAGCTTGAAAAAAAGCAGAGAAAAATTTCTTGGAACTACTGTTTTCTCCCAACCTGTACGTTTCCTCACACGACCCTATAGCCAGAGAGAGTAGAAGAATACCGTGAAGGAGAAAAGATTAAACGTTTTTTCTTTCGTAATGGAAGGCAGCCCGTCCATACAACGCAACCTTCGATCGATTCGATATTATGAAGCTGTCAACTGTCAAAACTTGTTGGAGGTTCCAGGATTCGCCTGTTCAATTACGCCATTGTATCGCTCCTACTCGCGATCGTCCATGCGCTGGCTCATTTTTTGTGTGGAGTGCACAATATACTTATTTTTGCCTGTACAGCAATAATTTTATATTCAAGTCTGATATAATTGGTTAGGAACCTTCCCAATTATCGAAAACTCCAGCAAGGGAATCTCCAGCCAATGGCACAATAATCCGCCGTTTTGAGGTATTTCTCAAAGAGAACATTCGGCAAAACCCACACACGAGCCTACGGGTAAAAGCCCCCAAACAAAAACAAGCCTGTCTAGACGACATCTGGAAATAATGACATTATCCTTCCTTTTGATCGAAATCCATCATATATTATATATATTTTGGCTACTTATACTTGGCTGGATTAACCGGACAAAGCTCAAGTTCGACTGCACTGCAGAAAATAAACTCGCCAAACACATAATATATTATGTATCTGGAAAACCTATTTTTCCGGAAATAGCCGGTTATCTTGAAATAACATCTGTACGTCGAAAGAGCCGTTAGTCTGGCGGCGGCGGCGGTTAGTCCATCAAGGTCATTTCACCAATTTCTCTGGTCGCCGCGTCAATACATCCGACAGCAGCAGTCCCATCAAACCGTTGCTCCTCACCGTTTCCCTTTCAAATTTTTTCCCCTCAAATTACACAGTAGCTCGTGAGGGAGAGAGAGAGAGAGAGTAAATGATAAAATAGGAATGAGTTTTCGTCTCCTGTCTTTTTCCCTCCAATGACGGGTATTACCACTACCACTCCGACCGAATGCCCTCCCATTCCACCAGCAGTCCCCATTACACGGGAAATTGTGGAGAGTGGAGACTCCGTGCCGGTTTGCATACAGAGTCAGATATTTATTCAAAAGAGGTGCTACCCTGTGAGTTTTCCTCTGCTATTTGCATAAGAATGGCGAAAGGTGATGTGATGATGAGACTGGATGTTTTACCACTACCACTCCGACCGAATGCCCTCCCATTCCGCCAGCAGTCCCCATTACACGGGAAATTTTGGAGAGTATGGAGACTCCGTGCCGGTTTGCATACAGAGTCAGATATTTATTCAAAAGAGGTGCTACCCTGTGAGTTTCCCTCTGCTATTTGCATAAGAATGGCGAAAGGTGATGTGATGATGAGACTGGTTGTACACCAAAGAGGAAAAAGGAGACTGAAAAAAGAGTAGTAGTTTTTTTTGTTGGGAAAAAAGTAAACTTTGATGAGTGCTCCACACTCAACTCATGTCAGCACACACACACACACACCGACAATTCCCTTCCAACTCCTACTGTAAATGGAGTGGAGGGAAATGGGAGAAAAAAGGGCCTTCGCAAATCTTTATTAAAGCTGTGGAGCAGCATCGAGCAGCAGAGTATAAAAACCTTGTGTAATTTGCATTTATAGTATTTCCTCCCGTGTAACATCCCAAAACTACCCATACTACCCAAGAAGACACCACCATCATCCCTATCACAGATTTTGATATAAAAAACCACCACCACCTCACATTTACATAGCAATATTTACATCTGTCTTTCTTTCATTCAAAAAGAGTTCATTCAAAGTTACACAAGTTTACTCCTCCTGATAATGCTATATATATTGAGCTCAGCACAGGAAAGAAATTCGAGGATTTTTCATCATTCCCAGCCACAAAATGTCGACTACCTCAAATTTTCCTAAAAAACAAATCATTGTTAGCATTTTTCGGAATGGGGTGCTCCGAAATGAGTAGGCAAGCGAAGCCAGATTTTTTTTTATTCTCGAGGTAGAAAATGAGTGGAGCAATGCCCTTTTCAAAAATAGCTTTAAGCTCCACCACCATCATTCCTCCTCCTCCTCCTCTCTGCTTTAAGATATATACCGTTATGAACTTCCTCTTCTCCTCCAGGATTTTTTGGGTATAGCAATCACCTTTTTTTGTTGTTGTGTGATCCCAACCCAAAGTCATTTTCGTGTGCTCTCTCTCTCTTTCACTATATGCAAAGCAAAACAATGAGAAAAAAACGCAATAATGCCAGAGAGAAAGGAATTTGAGTTGGTGAAATGTATAAAAGGCTCTCCCCAGAAGGGATAGAATCCTCGTGCTTTTTTCCCGAGGATTGTGGGTGTAAGTGTAAATATTGCAAATCGGTTTGGTTTTTGTCCGTAGTGTAAATAGCATATAGGTAGGTAGTAGTGAAACATATGGAGTGTGTAGATCAGCAGCAGCAGCAGCATGCGAAAGGGAAAAACCACAATGTTTATTTTTTTAGTACACATAGCCCATATGGCAAAAACTCTAAGGCTATTTGCCTTGTTTGCCTGTTTGCTTTGATTAGATAGACAAAGTGAAAAGCTGGAATTCCAGGAGGATTTATACTGTTTTTTTTTCAGGATAAAAAAAATGTTTCGGTCGGTATAGATATGGAGGGAGGGAACATGCCGAGCGAGGAAAAAAAAGTTCATAGAGTGAAAGGGAGACACCTAGAGAGAGAAACTTGTTTAAGCAGTTATTTTCAGGTGCAACTCAAAGTACTTTCGCACAAGCTCCCCTGATAATACGCGCTCTGTTTGTTTATTAAAGTTTTTTTCCCCCTTCTATTTTACTACCTAAACCATTTCGACGGAGAGGAGGAGGAGTAGTAGTGAGTAGTAGTGTGCATATGGCCAGGAACTCAATAAGAATATTTGCGTGTGCACTAACCGAAAATATTACTAGGTCCTTGGAGATGCAGAAGAAGAGAGAAGAAAAAAAACTTCTCTTTCTCTCTCTCTCTCATCCTCTGACATGAGTTGGATTTGGATGGAGGGTTTCTGAAGCATAGATATTTAAATGTGGACTTCTTCTATATATATGTTGCTTTTTCAGCTACATTACGATGAGCTCGAGAGACTTTTTTTTCTTCTTTGGGCTGGGGGAACCCTGACTTGCGACATGTAACAAAATTGAGGTTTTTGTGGGAAAGTTCCGATTCAATAGGTTTCTCCTCCGTGTTGCGGGGGATGCAAAATGGATTCTCTTCTGCTATTCACATAAAAAAGCCGGAATGCGCCTATATCCTCGACTCGTGCGAAGAAATAACCGTACACAAAAAGTGTGTGTAGTTTTGTGGTGAAGGTAAAAACCATCCAAAATGAAAACATAATAATATCCCGATCTCTGTGTTTTTTTATATTCAACCCTAGTTTATTTAAATTGTAATTGCACCCACTTCCACCTCTCGTAATCAACTACACACGAAAACCCGTAATTACATACAGGATCACTTGAGAGAGAAAAAAAATGAAAATTGCTAAACCATTTTTCACAAAAAAAATATCCACATGTATAATAATCCCCTCCACCTCCTCCTCGACAAATACACCTAGTTTGAACTTTTATTTCTTTTTACAAAATAATTCTTCTCTCTTTCTCCTTGAACCATTTTTATTGTAGCAACTTCTCCTTTCGCATGTCAACAGGCAATTGTCAACTGTCGAAGGAGGAAAGAAACCCGGTTGGGAGCCCAGCCTGGAGCTACAGCAGCTCTAGAACTGTCACGGGGAAATTGGTCGCGGTGGTCATTAACTTGTCGCGGAATGGGTATTACAATTTCGCAAATGACCATTAAATCCGAAAGAATTCCCTACTTTTTTTTATACTATATATAAGGATCCCTCTCGGCTCCCCCAAAAAAATCCCAAATGACTCAACATAAATGTGTGTAAAATGGAAGTTTAGGGACATTTTTTTAGCAGAGAGCATATAGCCTCTCATTTGCACGTTAACAAAAGGAGGGAAAAAAATCTCGACCATTTCCCATTACCATTTATTACCGTGATGTTTTGGGAAAGAGAGCATATAGCCTAGCCTCAAAAACCAAAAAACAGGCTGGCCGATTTTTTAGGTAGCTCCTGTAGTTCCCGGATGGGAATGCGAAATCCCTGTATCCCATTTTTCACCTTTTTTTTCCTCCAGCAAATTTTCCCCACTTGTAATGACACAGGGAATGACAAGGTTGTTCGCCAAGTGGAGAATGGATTGCTGTGCATTGGCTCGTAAGTAGAAGAAAAGAGTTCGGCAGTGAAAACCAGTTTCCAGCCTCGATCCGTTATCCCCCAAAAAAACTGTCCTCGTCGTGACTAACTGGATTCTCGGATTCTTTTATATTTCTTTCGAGGTGGTGATGGTGGTGCATCGGAATGCAAGCAATTTCAACCTCCAAGTTCTTAATCAAATTAGCCTAATACACACCACCTTCACCTCCTGATGTAATCATTGTTTAGGGGGGAACAGGAACAAGTTTTCCCCGTGGAACTAGAGCTCAAGGCAATGGTTATTGACGTTCCAAACAAGATCGTTCGTTCGCTGAATCGTGTTGGGTGGTCTGGTATTCCTAACCCAGAACACAACCCACATTATATTCATTCCACTGTTCCACCTCCACCCTTCTTGTTCTCTCCTCGCCACACTTATCTCCAAACGGGATCTCTTTAGGAAGGGATTTCCTGGATGGAAAATGTGGAGCCCGATGAAAGTTGGATATCGGCACGGAGTGGCCCTAGTGGCCCATCTACAAATTGCTATGCGGTCCCGCTACTACGCGCGGGCAAAAGATATATAAAATATCTTACCATTCATCATAATCATTTGGCCTTGGTCCAGTCTTGACATTGTTCTATATTTATGCTAAAACGGAGGCAGTATATGTTCGTTCGTTCAGAGTGTTTGTTTATGAGGTTCGGTGGTTGGCTGTTGGCTGTATACGCTTTGCGAGAATTCTCTCTCTTTTTAATCGTCTAACACCTAAAATATATATATATATCTATGATTAGTGGCGCACTCGCGGATAATTGATGTGTTTACTTGAGTGATAAGCACCTTGTCAAGTCAAACAAAGGGCGAAATGGTGAAACCCCTCATGGGAAAGGTTCAGGAAGGGAGCGAGGTCGTCAAATAAATCATTAACACAAAATTATATGACGTTCTGATCAATCTTCGTTAATAGCTACCGGAAAAGGGTATAGACGGCTATTTCTGGCTCTTCCATCCATACAAAGACGGAGTATTAAAGGCGGGACACATACATATATGGAGTACTAAAAGACAAGGTTTTTTTCTCTCTCCAGAAGTTGGGCGGGTTTAAGGAAAAATAATGGGATCGATTAATAAAATTTGCAAAAAAAGAAATGAACGAAGCTGGATGCGTTTAGAAAGCACGCACCCGTTTTTTATGGACTTACTTATTTGACGGGGAGAGAAAAAAAATTGGGTGGGACATTGCCCCCCTTTTTTTCTTCTAAAGACAGAATAAATTTCAAATTTGGAGCAGAGCAGTTTTAGGTACTCTCAAAAGAGCAAACTTTTTTAAGCTTGAATAATCAAACCGAGTTGGTCGGTTGGTTGGTTTGGTGCAATATTGTTTCGTTATTTGCATCAAATAAAAATTACATACATGTTGATTTTGCCTCCAAAACATATTATTCCACTTTCTCTCTCTCCCCAATTTGCTCACACTCATTTTAATTTTAATATCCCTGCTCCTCCTATGTATCGTTCCTTTCCCATTCGGGTTTTGCTTTTTTTACACCCGCCTGGGAAACCATGCACATTTTTCCTTTTTTGTGTACTCAGAAATTATGCAAACAACCAGCTCAATATGTTTACTCACGGGGACACTAAACATTTTCAAAAAAGACAAAAAAAATGCCACGCTCACAGCCCATTACCATTTGCAGGAATCATGTCAGCGGAAAAGAGCGGAATGAGTGAAAAACTGCTGCTGCCAAAATGAAAGCCCGGATTACCACAACCGACATTTAATGGAGATTGACAAGATTTGGAAAGAATTTTCCTTTGCCCGCTTTTATCCAAAACCTGAAAACCTTCCTCTCTCTCTCTCTCTCTCTCTCTCTCTTCGTCACACTACCATAATGCATGAATAATTCCGTCAATATTTTATCTACGGCCTATTCAGCATATCGTGTGTGCCTACCTACATGTGATGTGTACTCTGCGAGAGAAAAGAGTATGTGTATGGATGGAATGAGGAGGGAAAGTGTGTAACTCGGAACACACAAACATTTCCGCTTCTCTCTTTTCACCACACTTCTGCTTTATAGTCTCAAAAGTCCAGCAGGTAGGGCGCAATTTGGGAGTACACGAGTTCACTGCCGGGGTGGGTGGTGTTATCTTCATGGAAAAAAATATATGTGAAATGAAGATAATGGCTGACAGGAAGAAAATTATGTTGTGGGTAAGAAGAAAATGCTGTGTGTACACCCCTGTGGTTAAGCTATATGGTACGTACGTATAAGCAGCCCATAACAGATTTTTTTATGTACAGAATAATAATATTTTATATATATTTTTTGGGCATAAGTTGTGTTTGGTGGAGAGAGAGAGAGTTCGAAGAGCACCCACACTACTCATTCATCCTTTTCCCTCTAAAACCACCATAAATCAATCCGAATAGAGACATTTATGAGGTAGACTTTTTATGCTCAAATTGAGTTGTACACTTTGCATACATAACATTATCTACTTCCTTATGAGCACTAAAAAATAGTTGAATGCCTAAATACCGGGTATGCATGCCTCTATATATTCCTTTCTCTTTTGGGAACTTTTTTATACCTACTTATTTCCCTCTTGTCAAAAAGTAGAAGGAGGAGACCAAAGTGGGTCCATTTTTTTCAAGGATATACATAGTTAGCCATAAAGTTGTACCTAAACACAGGGAGAGAGAGAGAGGGAGAGAGAGGGCGAGCAACAACTTTTATGAATTTAATAAGGCCAACGGGAATATCAGTGTGGGGGAATGGCACACTGTTTTGGACTTGGAGGGTTTGCCACACAGTAATAACCAATCTCTCTCTCTCTCTCTTTCTCTCTGCAGGCACGCATAGCGTATAGTAGCATAGCAGACCAGAGCACACAGTTGACTTTATCTCCCTTTCCAAATGGGGAGGGAAAGGAGAGAGCAATATTAATTACAAAACTTCCGGACACTGGAAACCCGGCCTGGAAAATGCAAATCAGTTACCATGAAAAGTTAATGATCAACAGATTAAGTTTCTCCGCAAAAGTCAATTTTTCCACCACCGACTACATACCACCACACTACCATTCCACTCGGTGGGGCCAGTTTGTGCTGATGTTGGTGGTGGTGGGTACTCCAGTTCCGAGGAAATTCATTGATCCTCGGCGTTGTGCACCAGAGCCGTTGGCTAAGGTTCGTCAGTGAACCGTAATGTACCGAGATTCAAAAGCAATATTATTTGGGGTGACCGGTGTCCTTGATTTTTCCTTTTTGGAACATCACTCGCATGCATTTGCAGCATGGGAGCCTGAATCATGTTCACTCTTAAATATTCATGTTGTAACATATCAGCAGCCGCTCGGCCATTTTTTGCTGTATAATTCATTTCGGGTTTCGGTTAGGTAGTTTGCATAATTAAAAAGGCTCCCCGTCCCTATTGCGTTTCGAGTGTATTGAGCCTTGTCTCGAAAAATATAATTGACTGGCCGTGCCTCTTAAGAGGATTAGTCACATTTGCATTTTAGCATTTTAACCGGAGAAATCGAGCCATTGGAAGGCTTGCGGGATAGGGAATTCTGATTTCAAGAAAAGAAAACGAGTCTCGTGGTTAGAAAGCCAATTGAGGAGGACGTCTGTCTCTAGAGTCATAACCTAACGGGAGTTTTGCATGTGTCCTAGCAGGTTTTTCACGGAATCGTAAAATGGGAGAAGAAACCCCAGAAAAAAAACAACCCAAAGGCTCTTTACTTTTCAAGTGTAATCATACAAATTTTGTGTGGGAAACTGAATGCTCATTTGTGTGAAGAGGAAATGAGTGAAAGGTGCGTTAAGAGAAAGAAAAACGTGAAGGTTTCCCTCTGAAAACTTATAATATACCCTTGTATAGTCACGCGTAATATATATGCCTGAATGTTTTGTGTATCCCATTTCCACTGAATATACAATACGTATACGTATATAACACCTGACCTCGACATAATCTCCTTGTTTTCTTTGTGTGTTCACCTGTTCTCGCGAGTAGAGAAAAATAAAACTTTCTTTAAAGTTGTGTGTTTTTTTTTCTCTCTGGTGGAATAGGCCTTCAACTGTTTCCTTCCATTGACCGTGGACTTTTCTTGAATTCTAGCGTATTTCCGAACGAGAGGCAAAACGAAGGGAGGCAGGCAGCCGGAGGTAGTGTATAGTAGTGAGCGGTTTAGGCTAAAAATGAGTTTCAGCCAAGCAATTTTTATCCTTCCGGAGTGAAACACAAAGCAGCGGGCTTAGAGCGGATAGGGAATGATGACGTTGATTGTGTAGTTTGCTGGTGTTATCACGACTGCACGCGTGTAGGAACAGGAACACAAACCTTGTTTGTAGCGAGAACAACTTTCTCTCAAATTTTTCCCGTTTGGATTATTCCCTTCCGTGCGTGCTCTCTCCATTTGGATTTATGTGAGAGAAATGCACTGCACCACCTGGAGACTCAAGGTAGACATTACCGAAAGTGAAAATGTATTATTATTATGCTCCTACCAAAAACCTAGCCCGGACGCTTGTACTACCGGCGGTGGTATCATATATACCTCCAAAAAAAACCGTTGTGTGTTATTCTAGACTTTCGAGAGTGTATATATTGTCAGGTGAGACATCTTGTCTGTTATATTGGTCGCGTGGTTTTCCCTTTCCCCCTCTCCCTTCAGACAAGACTACTACTACTACTGACTTTTCCCCACAAAGTTACGCATCTTGACGCTGCCTAAAAGCAAGTTATTGGACACATTCCTCCGTTTATTAAACGAAACAGCGACATTTCACGCGCTTTTCCTCTCTCAATCAAGCCGCACTAGAAGCCAAGCCAAGCCATTCCGCTCCTGCCTCCTTATTGCGTGCCTTGTGCCTTGTCTAACGAAGTAAAAGCCATCAAGAGCAGAGACAGCCTCTAGTTAACACAAGAAAAAAAACTCTACTCTTGAAAAACCGGCTCCTCTTCTGCAGCCATCAACCGCTATCAAAAGACTCTCTCTCTCTTTTAAAGAAAATATTTTTTTAACAAAAGGAGCGACACGATGAGAGTGAAGAGACGAGACGAGCCTATATATCGACCACCTTATTTAAGATTATGCACATTGCACGCAAGGGCGCGTAATGGAAAACGGCATGTGCTGGTAGGATTATTAGAGCCATTTAATGCTCCCATCATCATCGTCATATCGCCACTCTCCCTCCACCAACCGCAGACTCCCTTTGAAGTTTGGCGTTTTGAACGGCTATTTGGCATAATGACAGCCACAAAGGGCGACACATTGGAAAAAAGAAAAACATTAACTGTTGTAAAGGGACTTTCATATCGCCAAAAATTCTGCCACTATTTTAACACCCATTTTATGGCTCTCCCGTCTTCACTACCTCCATTCCATCTAACATCAATAATATATCCCCCTATAGTCAGGCTGGAGATCACACACTTTTCAAACGAGTGACTTGTGTGGGAATCTCGCTATTTAAAGGGAAAATAATGCTCCATTTCCAAATTCCTCCTCCACTTTCATCTTTTGCTTCCATGAGCTCCACGGTTGATTTTTCTCCTTCTTCTTTTTGGCTGAAAACTTGCTTCTTGCTTCCCTCAAAATTTCCTCTCAAAACATACGTTTTGTGCAGAAACCAGCAAAAAAATGGTGAAATGAGGAGTTTGTGTGTGATGGTGGTTCCATGGTGGCTTACGCCGCCGGAGCCATATATTTCGAATGGGAAAACCCAAAGTCAGAAAGTTGTTTGGCTTTTTTGGTTGTATAGGTTGGGTAGGTAGTAGTACGTCACCCCCATTTGAGTTTCCGCAGTGGGTCTAAACATATTCGTCGTCGGCTTGGGCTGTCAAACCCACTATATACTTACCTCCTCCTCCTCCTCCTCATTTCTAGTTAGTTGTCCTAAATAATATACTATCATTATATATAAGTACCATGCAGTCAGCCACAAACATCAAAATGATGATGATGATGTAGTGCTCAAGCGAGAGAATGCTGTGTTGCACAGGGTATAGAATTCCACATTTTTTTTTCTCTTCTGGGTTCCCTCTCTCCCTGCCACACTGTTACAAAACGAAATTTCTCGTTTCGCAAGATGCTATCAAACACTTACTCTCTCTCTCTCTCACTCTCTCCCTCAAAAACACAGTATAGCACACAGGGAAGGGAAGAGAAGAAGGGAGAAGAACTCGGGACTTTCAAGATTGAGATCAGTTGGTTGGTTGTGAAGAAAGATGGAAATTTTTACTGTGATGTGTCTACAAAAGGACCACAAAGTGCCACACCAACCCTTTCTCTACATTCTTTTTCTCCTGCCTACTACTACTACATCCATATAATACGGGAGAATAATAATAGGACCCAGTTGATTTCCAAGAGGGCTCCTTTTGACTTCTAGGAATCTATATAGCTCCGCGACGACGACGATGACGACGACTAGGCTCACTCTGATTCCACTACCACTCCATATTCCATCCAGCCAGCCTCGTCGCCTTATTATAAACACAAGAAAATCTTTTGAGCATCCGTCTTTACATAGTTATACGCACTTTGTCATATTCCCATTTTTACACATCTCGACGAGAAGAAAAAAAATGTAACAAAAAATACCGGGCTCACTCTCTGATGTGATGTACCTCTCTCTCTCTCTCTCTCTCGCCGTATATGATTACTTTTATTCCCTCCCTTTTTTCCCTCCATCTTCAAAAAAGTATTCCGTGTGCAATTATACTCACTTCAAAATGTCGCATCAGAACTCAAAGCCCCATTGTGTGACAAAAATTTCCCTCATAAATTTTCCACTTTTCCCAAAAAAAAAACCAGCCATACCTTGGTTGGATATATAGCAAAAAAAAGCGAATTTTTTTGCTTTCTCGAATGTAGGTATGCACATATATACTTATCATCTGACGATGATAGTTTTACTCGTTTTTATGCGAAAAAAAAACAAAATTCTTTTTTATGCATATAGTCTTTCCACGACTACTTTTACTTGGAGAACATCACCTGATTTGGGAATAAGGGTATTACGGTACGAAAAACGTAGCGCCAGGAGGGAATGCGTCTTTTGCCATACGGCAAAAAGGATGTGGATGTGGTGAAGTTATATACTTACTACTTGTACTAAAAGTTCCCATATAATGACAACTTTCCCCATTTTATGCATATCTATGTGCATAACAATGACGGTAGTAGTAGCATACTTTTTTAAGGGGAAAACGGCTCCTCTCAGCCCCGTTACGTGTGTTTGTCCTCGTCGGTTGAGAAACGAAAGGCTCCCTCGTTCTCTTTTGTGTTATTTTATTTTTTTGTGGAAGGCGAGGTACACAACTCAACTACTCCTTCTCCACGCGGAAAGGTTGGGTGCCTGCTGGGCTTCATTTCTCATATATGCGAAACGAAAGCCGTAGCAGGTTTACCACACGGTAGTGGAACCACCACCACTACCACCGCTGCAGAACACGAAAGACTTTGTATACCTGTCTTCTGGCTGGAGAAGGGAAAAACGCAGAGGGAAACATAAGTAAAGGCATGATCAAGATCCCATTATTTTTCTTGGGCAAACAGCCGAAGAATTCTAATGTTCTCACGCATATTTACCTAACTAGAAGAGGGAGAGGGAGACCGGGAAAAAATCAGTTTGGCACGTACACCTTTCCTTTTTTTTCATACATAACGTTTGATATATAGTATAAGCTTTTTTTATACATTTTTTTCCCTAGCGCATATTACTCCTGATATCTCCTGATTGTTCCTTGTTCGTGGAGGAGGAAACCGTGAATTGATGTGAGCAGGAGCCAACTGCTCACCAGAGGAAAATGGAGTGGATGACTGAAACCAGCAGTTGTACTATGATAACGAAGGAAAAGTAATTTGCAACTTTTTTTTGCAAGCAACATTTAACACCTGGAAAAATCAACTCTGACGCCCATTTAACACTGTCACTCCAACTATTTCAGGCCAAATGTGGGGAAAGTGGAGGTTTGCGTTGCGTTGGAAGGAAAGGAGGGACGGAGAACACAATACAACTTATGTTTAATAAAGTAGGGCAGCGAGCGTAGGTATATCTGGATAGGGATGTGGTGAAGTGGAGGCGATTTTTTATTGTGGGTAACACTTTTATATTATATATATATATATGGAATACTTGAGACAGACAAAAGATATTGATTGAAGACGTGTGGGAAGTTGATGTTTCTGAAATAGTATCCGATTGTGGTGAGAGAAGACTACATTGTTGCAAAACTTCAAACGACTACCTCGCTTTGAACTATAGAGAGGTGGTGGGTGCGTGTGGGACGCATTTCCATAATATGTTAGAGAGCGAGAGAGAGAGTCAGTAAATACCCAATGAACTTCAAAGCTCAAAAACGAAACTGACAAGATGAAGGATTCACCTGGATACCTATGTACAAAAAAACTGTCAGAGTTTAGACACGGCGGACGGAGGAGTCGTTTTATACATAAACAGGAAGGATTGGTGTATTTTAGGAATGGAATAATATGCCCATCCTTTGGATTTTTGCTCTATTTTGGGCACTTAGCTCGGTTTTACGTTTCTTGTCAGCTCAGCGAAATTCCTAATCTACTACGTCATTACAGGTCAGGAAATGTTTCGAAAAAACATGAACGTGGAAATACAACAACATATTGCATGTGCTCCATTTATTTTAAATTCTTCAATATTAACCACACAAAATACCAAGTGCAGTAGTACCTTTTAAGTTTCTTAAGAAAATTATAAAATGGAGCCTTCACCCCAAAAATATTTATCTTGCGTAGTTTCCCGGAATGAAATGAGTGACGCATTATACACACTTGCTCCATATATAACTAACTACATTCCCTGTGCTACGGTACGTTGCTGGCAGATCCTTTGAAAAGTTTTTTTCCCTCTCTGTCTCAAAGAAATATACCGTAAGCGTTCCAAGAGGAGGAGGAAGTAATACAGAGAGAGTGCTTATAGGATATTAGGAAGGTTTTTTTGAGGCAGTTTTGCTCTTGCTCGAGTCGAGTTGAGCATCAAGAAACAGGACATCAGCCAACTAGATGAACGGTGTGTCTTTCCTTCTCATTGCGTCTACTCAATCTCAATCTTCTGTTAGCCGGTTTCCTTCTGCAATTTCCCATTCCCGGTCTCATCATTTCCCTACTACTCAACTTCCTTTTGGAAGTATTCACTCACTTTTTTTTCTTCTTCTTCGTTCGTCTTCTTCTTTTGGAGCTTGGTTTAGCTTTAAGTGCAGGAGAATGTCGTTTGGTTACCTCTCTCAATTTTCTTTCAGAAAAGAAACACGACGAGCGAGCGAGGCTGCCTCCTCCAGAAACGCAACGTCTTTAGCCAAAGGTATAGTATAGCACGTACGTACGTACCTTGACTCAGCTCCTCAAGCTGAGTTTTTTTTTCTCCGCTACTTAAACTCGGCAGAGAAAAGAGCAAAGTTTTTTTTTCTTCCTCTCTCTCTCGCTCTATTTTTCTTGCGTGGAAAAATATACAGGGCGCATTAGTGCCAGGAGGACTAGGTATCCCTATCCATCCAAGCGGCACGAGTCCTTGACGAAAAAAAAGTGGTTAGAAGAAGAAAATGCATCCTCTCTTCTTCTCCTTCTTCTGATAAAAGGGGAGAAGCGTAGAATGTGTGGCATATAGCAAGTGTGTAAAATACACCTTTTTTGACGACATGCTCACCACCATCGTCATCTTGTGGCAATCCATTTTTTACCTTATGATTTTCTCCCTCTTCACATCAATGACTTTCTTGTGTGTATTTTTGTCCTCAAGTTTGGAGGCTAAATATCTAATGAAATAGGAGCTTCGATGGAGTCAGTCATTCAACTTCAATAGGTATATATTTTTCTTTTTTAAATTTGCCTTCAATATTCCAAGACGGGAGCTCACCCTTCAACGGTGGAGTTGAGGGAATGAATGAAGAGGGAAAAAAGTTTTTTTTAAAGACGAAAATGCAAAGAAAGTGCTCAATCCCTCCATTTTTCAAGCACTTTCTCAAACTTGCGAGTATTAATAAGACAGGGAGCGTCTGAGAAAAAAAAACTAGAGAGAAAAGTGATCGCAATGCGGATCTGAATATGAATGACTTTCCTTCCATCTTCTGCTCCTGTTCCACCTTGGCAAAGGCTTCCCTCCTCCATAACGGAATCTCAGGCACGAGCAAAAAAAAGTTCACAAAAGTACTAATCTTAGGAATGGCGGAGAGAAGAGGTGTCAGTAGAATTTATATTGCTTCCAATTTCCACACTTCTTACTCCTCCACAAAAAAAACTCCGTGCCATAACGTATGGGCATCTCGTCTGGAGACATGGACAGAGATAATACATACTGTTTCTCCACTCTAATGTCTTTGGCCTGACCTCCAAAAAAAAGTTATTTAAAGTGGATTCTCTCGACAAAAAAGTCCAAATTTGCATTGAATCATTAATTCCTTCCAACTCACGATCACACCGTGTGTGTGGGCGGGTGTGTGTGTGTGTGTGTCAGAAAAAAAGTTCATGGGAACTTCAACTTGTGTGTTTTATTCTTCTTACAAGTTTTGACGACGAAACAGCTGCATTCCCAAACAGAAAAAATGCATGTCAAGTTGTTATTTTTTTCTTCT
>JAANSN010004208.1:0-15784 GCA_036850665.1 Dicranocentrus wangi | reverse complement strand
ATTACGAAATGCAAAATAAAATATTTTCTGTTCATTTTCAAATGCATTTTTCTTGATCACCACGTATCGGTTCGCAATATATTTCCTTATACGGGCAATCTACATATGTTCATTTACAATAGTCAGTTTTCAAAAGGTGAAACTGAAGAAACATTTTTGATGAGGGTTAGCTCAACGACGCATGAAAACAAAGGAATATCAATAACGTAATTGGACTTTGCCTTTTATTTATTTAGATACCCTTTATAATTCATGCCGTAACAAACAACAATTAGCTAATGCTTCACTTCCAAAGGAATATTAAAAGTTTGGAGGCAAGCCTTAGCCTTAGTCACGGAATGGAGTCATTTAATTATTCTAATGTAAACCACCATTGATTTTCACCAAAATCCTTGCTCCACTAACGCCAAAAGTTGGTGTCATGCTTACGGGTTTTGAAGTTACAAATCATTTCTATTCCTTATAATTCGTATCCCTTGGACCCTCGTTAAATCTATCAAAGTTTTCCTTTTGAAATTGCCGCTTTATGCAGAGCTCATAGAAGTTCGTGTGAAATCATTTTGAAACACATTATTGCTTGAGTTCCAGGTTTACGTCCAGGTATTTAAATTGAATTAAATATTTCTACCCAACCTGCAAAATGAAACACATTCCAGCAAAACTCCTCATTCTTCTGGCAGTCCGTTTTTGCATTGCCAACTGTACACGTTGCTACTTTAAGAAGGATGAATGTAGCAAGCCTTCAGAATTACTACATATTCCTGAAAGCAAGTTTGCCGACTTTCTGACCGGCTTTGACAACTGCACTCTCCATTTTTTTAACATCGAAGAATCGGAAAAGGATACTCCAATATACCATTCATTTAGAGTCAAACAACTTTCCAAGTTGGAACCCAAGCTGTTCATCCCCCAACTGTTCACCACAAACCTCTCTGGAACAAATGACGTTATGGAGAAATATCACGGTTTTCATGTTCCCCGGCTCTACTACACCAAACATCTCAACGATAAGTGTTCTGCATTCGTCTTTCTGCATCCAATATTTACAAATGCAGTTAAATCCTTAAATATTCAAAGCACACTTAATCTGCTCTATAGGAAATCATATTGGGACAAAAATGATGAATCACTCCCGTTTTTTGTAAGGCTCTGTGTATATCATATTTCACCAAACTTTGTGATAT
Source organism: Dicranocentrus wangi (assembly GCA_036850665.1). Lineage (NCBI taxonomy): Eukaryota > Metazoa > Arthropoda > Collembola > Entomobryomorpha > Entomobryidae > Dicranocentrus > Dicranocentrus wangi. The sequence continues at coordinate 14,600 of JAANSN010004208.1, read as the reverse complement.
CTGTCATTCCTGGATATGATTTGCTCACCCAGCACCAGCAGAATTAAATATGTGGGAACATTTGTTATGATCCATTTAAACGAATGTAGCGATTTCGCCCTATTCTCAAGCCATAATCATTACACTGGCGCGGTTTTCCTCACACCATTTGAGTACAAACTGGGAAACCAAATGACGTCTTGGCAGAAAATATCGGAACAATGGGTGATCCACAATAGTAATTTTAGCGCCTCCCGAAGCCACCCTCCAGGAAATATCTGCGACGAGAACTTTGCTAAAAGGCGGCGCCAATTTAACCCATATCGCGTTGAAACCTGGAGGTGCATCCTGGATATATTTTTTCAGGAGCATGCTTACAATGGAAGATATATCACGACGGACTATCGCGATCTACAAATGCGAACTTATAAGGGACATAAAAAAGTTTATTCAAGATACCTGACTAGTTCAGTTTTTGTAAATCATGGTATCAAATACAGTGTCTTGATCAGCAAGTCAAGTGGATCTGCTACACATCTCGACCTCATGTTCCTATTTAGCTCCCTGTCCTTCCCGGAATGGAAATATGTTTTGGGAGCGTATGTCCTCGTCGTTGTGTCCCTTCACAGAAATAATTTTCAAGGGGTCCTGCTACTCAGTTTTGCGTCGCTCATTGAACAAGGGATATCATGGGGAAACCGACAGGCTACATTTATCATAACTGGCTGGCTCTTTGTTGCCATTTTAATTCGAAACATTTACACATCAAGGATGACGTCGTATTTAACCAGTGAATCCAAGCCTGATGATTTGCCGTCCTCTTTCGATGACTTAATTGTAAACAGCAATTTGCCATTGGTTTACGATCACTCATTTGCGGATGTTATGCAAATGGAGATAGAAACAAGAAACACTTTATTAACTGATATTATTACCAGCTATTATCAGCGAATGAGCCAAAATAAAGCTTGGTTGCGTGCGGTAGAAGATGATTTTGTCGACATTTATTTCAGTAATAAAACACTTTCGCACGTCACGCCTAACAGCAACCAAATCAAGCGTAAAAGTATCGATAAATTTATATTAATCTATGAGACGCGGCCAACGTCCTATGAAGGTATATACGCTTCCGAGTCAATGTTTTACTACCGGTCTGTGGTATACATGTATGGAAATTATAAAATCTACGAAAATTTTGACGCACCTGCCTTTTGCCGCAATCATTTATGGCATTTGAATAAGCCAGTCTACTACATTCACTTCGTACAAGCATTCTTATATGCCATATCTGCAAGTGGAATTTACAACCGGTTTCAAAGTTTTGAAGAAATCTTCCAAACAGTGGACAAGTTGAAACAGTTTAACATGGCAGCCGGCTTCAATTATGATTGGGATTTTGTCTCGTTTGCAATTAATCAGGAAAAATTTCTCCAGGAAGCTTGGCAGAATGCGGATCCCAATGCCATCAATTTAACCTCCCTTACGTCCATTTGTTCCGTTGTGTTTGGTTCTTTGACAGTTTCATTGATATTTTTCTTGTGCGAAGTGTTTTTCATTCCGACGGTAGTTGAAAAATGTTGCATGAAGATGGAAAATATTATTTTGACGGTTTGGAAATGGTTACTTCGCAATGTCTTCTTGTTGAAAATGCTTTTCAAAATATGTTTATTAATGGGCATCTTAACGTTGGCAGCAATGTCATGCGATTGGGTTGATTTGATTTGACTTATTGACATCCAGAAAGAAAACTTTTTGGTGTGGAGCGATCATAACTGAACTTGGTTGACTCTTAGGAACGTGGGGAGTTGCTGAAAAATCCAAATACAAAGTTTTCCTGGAATAGAAGCCACCAATACGGAGCAAGACGCAATGATATGCGGGAAATACACTAGTAAAAAAATACACTAGTACAGGAAGCTGGAGTAGGATATGCAAGTGTATATTTGTTATAATTTTATATATATAATTTCTCTATTTATTAGACTTGTCGCGCTAGTCCTGTCATATTCACTTGATGTCTCTCTATCAACGGGTCCGTGTTCATCCTAGCTCGAAAACGACTTGAAGTTTAAACTTACAACATCGCTCCCGTAAGGGTTCTTTATCTCAGGTGGATTTGCGGCAGAGCAAAATGGTAACGGTCAACACAAAATAAAATAAATAAAATATACATGAACGGATGGGACGCAGTTGTAAACTGTGGTTGTAGGTTAATGGCGTGAACAAGATAAATTGTCTAACGGGATAATTCAATGTCTTGTAAATACCCTTGTATACCTCAGTTATGCAGTAAAATATCAGGAATTCCTATGAAAAAGATTTATGATTTTGGGCTAGAGTGATGGAAAAACCCTTTGCCTTCCTCCAAGTCCGAGTCCATGTATTTTTTTGCAAATGCCACCTGTTTTCATAAACCATTTCTATGAAACAGGTAGGTGGCTACTTATTATTTATTTCATTCGTCCCAGAATCCACATTCGACAAAATATTAATTCCTGCTTTAGTCTTTCAGTAAAAGGTGGGAGGTTCAGGCTCTGCTCGTGCAAATTTATAATCATCCTACTAATGTACTCTTCAAAATCAGTTGGCGTAATGAAACCTTGTTCGATTGTGCAAAAATGTCAGGGGTGCACCGGGGTCTAAAAATTTCTTATCTCCAGGCATGCCTACATTAAGTATTTAAATACTTATTTTGAATTTACGGTATTCACAAGAGCTGATAGGAAGCTTATTTGAATCTATCCTACGAAGCACGAACTCCTTAGGTTGATATCAGCAGAGTGTCAATCATTCAAAGTTCACAGTTTTTGCAGGAAAACTTTCAGACTTCACTTCTGATGATTGTTGCAGCACTCCATTCTTTTGCACAAATATGTAATACCCCTAATAATTGAGATCTTTGACATTTCAGCCTTTGTGAAAATTTTCAATATCGAATTACCACGTGGAGGGAATCATTAGTTAATTAATCCTTTAGTTCGCATGTACTAAAAAGTGGGCGGTTGGCCTTTGTCACGGAATGAAAGCTACTCAAGTTGTCATATAATCCTAATGTAGGTACTCAATGTTCAATTGCGTGACTTCAAAATCTCTTTGATGCTACTACATTTCGTGTCATAAGCCAATTCGTGAAATTTTAAGTTATTAATTTCTGCAATCATTTTATTGCGACAATTGTTAGGACATAGTCTATACCTTTTGGGACTTTTAATCATTTTAATGTGTACGTTGTTGTCATGTTACGTGCAAAAGGCTTGCTATACTAAATAGTTGGGTTTTCACAGCTACCGGTAGCGAGACATTCATAGATTCGGAAATATTTAGTTGGGTGAAAATCCAGATTCTGAATCTGCTAGAATCTCATGATAGAAAATTGAAATCATGAATCATTGACCCTGTTTCATTTGTAAATTACCAAAAGTTCAATCTGTTCCTGAGATATAGTTACCCCTAGGAATAGATGAGTATCTCTAGGACGAGTGAAAAATAGTGGTCGTGTTCCCGCCAAACTCACAAGTATATTCTAGCTAATTTTCAAGTTTTGAATGAAGCTACCCTGTTTAAACTGCAAAATGAAATATATACAGTCTAAATTCGTTGTTACTCTGGCAACCATTTTCCACATTGCTAACAGCACACGTTGTGAAAAAGGGAAAGACCAACGTAAGACGGCTTTGGAAACCTTACACGTTCCCAAATCCGAGTTTCCCGATTTTCTGACCAACTTGGACAAATGCACCCTCCACTTTTTCAACCTACAAAATTCTGAATGGGACAGTCCGATTTACAACTCATTTAGATTCAGGCATCTCTCATTGTCGAAACCCAGGCTACACATCTCCCAATTGTTCACTGGCAATCTGTCTGAAACAAAGCAAGTTTTTAAAACATACCACGACATTATCGTTCCCCGTCTCTACTATGCCAAGCACCTTGGTGAGATATGCTCAGCATTCGTGTTTTTGCTACCCCAATTTAACAATGGGGTAAAAAGCTCTTCCGAAATTGAGAGTGCACTTTCTCTGCTCTTTACACTGGAGCCCATCTGGAACGACTTGGATTTACTTTATTTCATTGGTAATCTGCGGAAGGCGGTGTCTCGCTATTGGCATCTTTCGCCCAATTTTGTCATATCAGTTACTCCAGGAGCCAACCCAGATGGAACTTGCGCGACTCCCTCCAAAAACATTAAATACTTTGGAACGTTCATTGTACTTCACTTGAACGAATGCACAAAATTGGTTCTATTCTCAACCCACACAATTCGACAGACTTGGTCCGGAGCGGCGTCCCTAATTCCCTTCCAATACAGCGCCATACCTCAAAAGGCGTTTATGGAGGAAATTAGAAAACAATGGGAGCGCCATCACCATTCTAATTTTAGTGCTGCTATTGTTTACTATGATGTTCATCCCATCGGAAATGTCTGTGACGACAATTTGGCTAAGCGGCGCATTCTTAATCCAAATCTTGAAGCGTGGACATGCATTCTTGATATGTTTTTCCTGGATCAGGCACACGACGCCAGGAAAGTAACACATGACTACTTAAATCTGCAGTTCAAAGCTTACATTGGGGAATTTAACAAACTTGATGGAGTATATCTCCTGAGTTCGGTCTTTCTAAGCAATGGGTATAAATACAGCAACTTTGCCAGAAGAGCAGGAGAGCCTTTCTCAAACTCAAACCTTGACCTGGCGTTCCTTTTCAGTTGCCTGACCGTGCCTGAGTGGATGTACATCTTGGGCGCGTATCTCCTCATGGTGGTGTCCCTCTACAGAAATAGTTTTCGGGGTGCACTTTTGTTTAGCCTGGCCTCCTTGATTGAACAGGGGATCCCGTGGGGAAAGCGGCGATCCACGTTTATCATAACGGGATGGCTTTTTGTTGCCATTTTTAGTTCGAAACATTTACACATCGAGACTGACGTCGTACTTAACCACTGAATCCAAACCTGATGATTTGCCATCCTCCTTTGACGACTTGGGTTCGAAGGACTATTTACCTGTGTTTGGCGACCAGTGCTTTCTGAACAAGGTCGAAACAATAATAAACGCAAGGGAAGGTCAAGAAATGGATCCCATTATTATAAATTTTATTAAGGGGATCAACGACAAATCAAAGTTCAAACTGGTGACGTTCGCCATAAATTACATGATTGAAAACTATTTTAGCTCGACACCGGCAATCCCCACGGAACGAGTGACTGCTCAATTAGATCATAAAGTCAGCCAAAGATTTACACTGATCTATGAGACACGACCAGTTTCCTATCTCGGTAACGACCCCGTCACAGCCTTTTATGTCCGCTCGGCGCTCCACTATTTCGAAAATTATAAAATCTACGAAAATTTGGATCCACCTATTTTTACCAATAATCACCTGTGGTACCTGAACACACCGGTATATTACATTTCCTCCTTGCAGAGATTCCTATCAATCATAGCTGCTAGTGGGATTTATAACAGGCTTCAAACTTTTCAAGACATGTTCAACAATGTAGAGGTGCTAACCATGTATCAGAGTATCAGCACCAAGAAGAAGGATTTGGATTTAGTCTCATTTGCAGCTAATCAAGATAAATTAATAAAGGAGGCGTGGCAGGATGAGGGAGCCAAGACGATCAGCTTAAAGTCCCTCGTGGCAGTGTATTCTGTGGCGTTTGGAGCGCTGTCAATTTCATTGATGGTTTTCATATGTGAAGTGCTATTCAATAAGAAGTTATGGGTTGAGTGTTACATGAAAGTGAGGCAGTGCATGGTGGTAGTTTTTAAATGGTTTGCTCCGCATGCTCCCCTATTAACGAAGTTCTTGAAAATATCATCCTTGATGGGCATGATAACTTGGGTAGTAGTTTCGTGGGTAAATGTTGATGAGCTTTTGTAATTTGACGAAAAATTTAAATTATTTTCATGTTGTAAAAGTGAATTTTAGTATCATTAAAGCTATCATATCGTTAGATTTCCGTCACACATGACTATGTAAATTGCAAATTATGCCTAATGCGATATTTAACTAACTGTGTACTAATATTGGATGAAAATAAGATGATGTAAGTTGGAATATCTACACGTTTTAATAAATGAGCGACCCATTTAAAATTTTAAAAGCCTGGTAAAAGGCGGGTTTTAGAAGACTAAATAGAAGACAATTATTTTTGTAATATAGGAAATCAATTTGAGCACCCAATCATTACAAAAAGGTTTTGTGCATATTCGCAAATTCTACGGGAAATTAACTTAAGGATGCATGAGATTACCCCCGTTATGAATTGAACTAATTCGAAAATGATTTTCGAAAGGAAAATCCATCTAAAATTCCCTGCTTCAGCAACACTGAAGGCTTTTAGTGTGGAGACCAGAAACTCAAAAATTTTGAGCAATAAAGAGCATGAAAAAATGCAGGAATAAATAAATAAAGTGAAAACACGTGAGATGTATTTGCAGAGGTCATTTACCACAAAGGTTAAAGAATGAGTTAATCTTGCCCACCGGAGTCATAAACCCCGAAACCAAAAGTAAACCCACTCTTCCTCCACAATAATAAGCTAGAAATTTCAATCAGTTCTAATCCAAGTGGAGTCACTAAGTGCTCCCACACATTTTCTGTTTTGATCCAGACTTTCAAAATATAACATTCCGATTTGCATCAAAAACCTAATCTGATCTTGAGAAGGAGGAAAGCTTAAGAAAAGAGAAAACGAAGGGATTAATTCCCCCCCCCCGGTCTTCTCCTCGTGATTCAGGCTGAAGCTCTCTTATTATGTAAGTTATAAGTTCTGTTAGTTTTACTACCAATTTTAAAAATATTTGGCTTCACTGCAGTCTGCCTTCAACTTGGTAATACCAGCCTATTATGCAATGGCAATGACAATACCGTTCAAAAAGCACATCCTCTGTCACATTTTTTTAACCTTTATAAATATCATGACATGTGTCTGTCAATCTTTAACTTAAGTATTATTTTCAAACTACCCACTCTATTTACTAACATTAGGAAATAGCCGAGTGAATGCCGATGAAGAGTTATATCAACCAAAAATTGCAGCAATATAATTGTATACAAATACAAGGACTAGCAATTCACAAGAGGTCACTCGTTGCTTTCAACATAAAATTTAAGCCAAATATTCATTTGAATTTATCCATAAAATGACACTCCATAATATCTAGTATGCCTACAGCCGAAAGTATTTTCAAACGAGCTCTTAGCAATGAACCCGCCTTTCCCCAACGCTTGCGACAAAAGTCCAAACATCTTACCCCGGCCTTATATAACTCTAAACGCCGCCTCCCACTTCCCAACAGCTCACAAAGGAAAAGGACTATGGAGGCTAGCAAGGACGCAAAAAACCCAGTATAAACGGAAGTAAGGGATTTCAAATTGAGTTGTTGGGCTGATTCCTCAGTCGTCTGCCACGCGTCTTGGATAAATCTGTCCTGATTAGCTGCGTACGAGACAAAATCCCATTTACGTTTAGAGTGAAGAGGACTAGGGAGGCTAGCAAGGACGCAACAAATCCGGTATAGACGGAAGTAAGGGATTTCAAATTGAGTTGTTGGGCTGATTCCTCGGTCGTCTGCCACGCGTCTTGGATAAATCTGTCCTGATTGGCGGCGTACGAGACAAAATCCCATTTATGTTTAGAGCCAAACCATCTATTGAATTCTAACAGCGTGGTCACAGTGGAATGCATAGTTTCAAAAGCCCGCAGCCTGTTGTAAATCCCACTCGCAGCCAACCTCGCCAGGAAGGAGTTTAGCGAGGAAATGAGGTAGAGGGGTTCCGTCAAATACCAAATGTGATTGTGATAATAGAGGGGGAGGTCCTCATTCTCGTAGATGTTGTATTTCCCATAAAAGTACAGAACAGAGCGGAAATAAAGGCTGGAAAATAAATTTGAAAAGTGGTACTGGATGGGTCCGGTATTATAAACGAGTATGAACCGGTCGCTAATTCTAAGTTCAGTTAGGTTCGTAACAACCCCAGCAACGCCGAACTGATGAGAATGGGATTTCTTACTCCGCAGGTATTCCTTCTTGATGCAGTCAGCAATTTCATACTCCAGCCTTTTCAACTTGTCTCGAACTCGTTGAGCAAAGCTGGCAATGGACTTTTGTGTTGATAGAGCCACCCCTATAATATGGTTTTGAAATATTACATCGGCAAAAATGGGCAAGTCCTCGTGGGACAGGACCACGTCGTCAAAGGAGGACGGCAGATCATCAGGCTTGGACTCGGTGGTTAGGTAGGACGTCATTCTGGACGTGTAAATGTTTCGAACCAGAATGGACACAAAGAGCCAGGCAGTTATTATGATGTACGTGGATCGACGGTTTCCCCATGGGATCCCCTGTTCAATCAGGGACGCAAAGCTAAAGAGCACCGCTCCCTGGAAACCATTTCTGTGGAGAGACACCACGACGAGGAGGTACGCAACCAAAATGTACTTCCATTCTGGGAAGGAGAGGGAGCTAACGAGAAACATGAGGTCTAGTTTTGACGACGACGACGACCCTTCTTCGTCTGTTCTCCGAATCAAAGCGCTATACTTGTACCCATGATTAAGAAAAACTGTGCTCAATGCGTATCCAATAAGTGACCGGACTGTTTGTCCAATGTTGGCCTGAATGGTAACCTCGGTGTAATTCTTTATCATCATGGCCATCCTGTCACCCGGCGCCTGGTTTCGAAAGAATATACCCAAAGCGCACCTAACTGCAAGGTATGGTAGGCGATGGAAATTCCGTCGGTTTGCCGCAAAATTATCGCAGTAGTAGTAGTTTCCTCTTGGAGGAGATGGACGGCTTGAGGTAAAATTACCAAGATTGTGGAGACGCCACTGCTTTTCAATCTCATGCCAGGATCCTGCTGCTGCTGCAATCCTATTATTACTACTACTTCCCCGTTTGTTGTTGTTGTGGCTAATAAACGGAGTCAGAGTTGCGCTTCCAAAATGGTCTCGTTGAGCGACGTGGCTTGAGAAGAGAGCCAGAGCTCTGCACTCAACCAAATGTATCACAGGGAATGTTCCCACATATTCAAAGTTTTTGTTGTGTGTCTCCGACGAGGAGCAACTCCGCCCATCTGGACCTGTTGTTCCAGGGTCGACAACTATCACGGCCGAGGGGGACAAGTGCCAGCTACCTGAACTCCAGTCGGGATTATAACCATATTCGTCTCCGGCCAGCTCTTTCTCTAGGCGGCGGGCATGCCGAGTCTGCCTTCGGGCAAAGGGCAGGGAAAGAAAATAGCCGAGGCTGGGCGGCCCGGCCCCACCACTACTTGACTTGTTTGTTGTAAACAGGAAAATGAATGCAGAGCACTTTTGATTTAGACCCTTGGTATAATAGAGGCGCGGAACGTGAAAGTTGTGATAGTTAAACAGTACTTTTTTAGTGGCGGAATAACCATTCGTGAAAATTTGGGGAAGGAGGAGTGACTTGGTGGGCTGCGGCTGGGCTGACATTATTTGGTTGAATCGAAATGAGTGGTAAATTGGAATGTCCTCTTTGAAGGAGGACCCCTCATCAATGGCAAAAAAGTGGAGAGTGCAGTAGCCCACCGAGGGGAGAAAGTGTGCAAAATTGGATTCTGGAATGGCCAGGAATTTTGAGGCCTTTTCACGTAGCCCGAGCCCCTTCCTCTTCTTCCCGTGGCAGTAGTGGACGGAGTTTGCGATGCAGATGATGATGAAGGTTGTCAGGATGACGAGAAGATTTGACGAAACACAAATCATTTTTTTGAAGTTTTTTTAAACAGAATATTAGCGTGAAATTGGATTACTTTCCCAACTTTGTATGAACTCTTGTGAAAACTGCTCTTATTGCAGAGGGAAAAGCCGAATATAATATAGAGGATATAATATAATATGATTTTGAGCCTCGCCTCGAGTGAGATATTAAATTGAAAAGCTTTTACAATGCTTCAGAGCCCGAAGGTTGAGACTCAACTGAGTGATTGGTAGATAATCAAGGTTTGCTGACGTAAATCGACAAGAAAGTATGCATTAAAATAATTAAAAGGTTGTATGGGCGGTGCCGTGTTGGTGATATATATTAGTGCTTTTGTAACAACGATTTTCTAGGCACAAAGTTTCCAGGATACTTTGTCCATAATAAAATATTTTCCAGGTCCTAACATTTCCACATGACTAGCTTTCCAGAATTCCACTTTATTCCATGAAGAAAATGTCCTCATCAATCAGTTTCCACGACGTGGTATTTCCACCAAGGTGCCGATATCCTGCAAAACTACGCAAAAATCAACTTTTTATAGAAAGTTTCGAGTTAGTTAACAAAGTGGTGGTGGGTGACATAATCTCGAGGACGTGACATGACAATGCTTTTCTGTGTAAAAATTTTGCACGATATGTCGCAGGACTTGTTAGTCGTTCGCGAATTTACCCGTGGAAAATCCTTGCCACGAAAATAAGTGCCAGGCTACCAGTCGGGGCCAAAGCCTCCCACATTTTTCAATAGTAGCAAAGCAAAAATTAATAATAATATAATATATCTAATTGCCACATTTGGGTTATGGCACGAAATGAAATATCACCTAGAGGCAATTTGCAAATTGTTGGCATCCTTAGCAAAAAAAAAGAGTATATTATTATTATTGATTCTGATTGGAAGATTGCTCAAGCTAGCTGTATGCTAATTTGAATTTCCAACAACAAATTCCCTACTTAATTAATACCGAAAGCTTTTAGTACCGAAAGAAAAAAGACACTCAAAAATGTGGAGCAACATATATAGAGCATTCATGACAAAATGAAAAAGAAATGAAATCATTAAGATTCCATTATTAGGAAGACACGGCTGGCTTTAATACGAGATACAGAGGCAAGAAGGACTCAATTATAAATCAAGCAGCATTGAAGCACAAAAAATTGAAACCAACAACAACACATTAGAAAAACTTTGAATGAAAATACCCACTGAGTTTTTATTTATTGTTGTCATCCACACACATCGTAATCCAAACCAGTTTCTCTTCTCTGCTGCTCACATCATCCCAGCACAAAACATGGTTATATTGTCAACAACCTGATGATCTCCTCATCATAATTTCGTGGTAAGCATAGGTATATATGAATCAAGGATTTCCAGGTAAGCAATAATAATACCTCCTAGGCCGGTCTCAACAAAAAAAAAGGAATTCGCATGAGGATGTGATGGATGTACGAGATGGTATGAGAGATGTATTTGCAGAGGTCATTTACCGCAGAGGTAAGTAAGTAAAGGTAAAAGAACGAATAAATCTTGTCAAACGGAGTCAAAAACCCCGAAACTACTACATAAAGGTAAATCCATCCTTCTTCCTCCGCAATAAGAAGCTAGAAATTTTTTGAATCAGTTCTAATCCAACTGGGAGCAGTGCTACCAACCTTTTTCTTTTCTGGTCCGGAGTTTCAGATATCAATAAAAAATCATAAAATAAATACTAATTAATCTGAGGAGGAGAAAAGTTTAAAAGTGAAGAGAACATGAAGGGATTATTCAGTTTCCTCCCCTGTTTCCTCCTCCTCGCGATACAAGCTGGAGCGGATTCGGGAACTGGAGCTCCTTTATGTAAGCTATAATTTCAAATTCATTATTTATTTATTGTATACATTCATTCATCCCACATGTCATGTTTATCAACTTATGTACAACTGTCCTAAAACATTAGATTTTTCAGGGCCAAAAGCAGATAAGACGGCCCAAAATACGAGCACAGCAGAGATTCCAAACTCCGAATCCAAACCCACTCCTACTCCTCCTCCTTCATGGTTCTCCGGAATAAACTTATTCGACGCTATTCGGATGGGGAGCTGGGATGCCTTCCAGTACCGGCTCGCTGCTGGAGACAACGTCACAGTTGTTGATCCTTCTGGGGCAACCCCCGTCCACTACGCTGCAGCCCGGGAGGAGCTTCAAATGCTCCGGCATTTGGTGGAGGTGGCAGGAGGGGAACTAGTCGCTCTCGCCAATCACAACCGAACCCCCCTTCATTACGCTGCAGACGCCTGCGCCGGCCCAACGACAAAGTATCTGCTGGAGAAGGGAGCTCCCGTGAATTTCCGAACCAGTGATGACGCCATTCCGCTGGAGGTGGCGGTCTGGGGTGGATGTCTGGACACATTTCGATATTTAGTTGAAGGTGGAGCTGAGCTAAATAGTCAGGATGCAGATGGGCATACCCCACTTCACAAGGCAGTTTTCACCGAGTTCTGAACTAGTCGCTCTCGCCAATCACAACCGAACCCCCCTTCATTACGCTGCAGACGCCTGCGCCGGCCCAACGACAAAGTATCTGCTGGAGAAGGGAGCTCCCGTGAATTTCCGAACTAGCGACGACGCCACTCCACTCGAGGTGGCGGTCTGGGGTGGATGTCTGGATACATTCCGTTATTTAGTTGAAGGTGGAACTGAGCTAAATAGTCAGGATGCAGATGGGCATACCCCACTCCACAAGGCAGTTTTCACCGAGTTCGTGCCCATCCTGTCCGCTCTTGTGGAGGCTGGAGCGGATTCTGGAGGTGAAGGACAAGAATGGGAGTTCCCCCCTCCATTCCAGCTTCTATCAAGCCAATTGCGCCGAGCTTCGACTACCCAAGTATTTAATTGACAAGGGGGCAAATGTCAACTCCAAAGACAACAATGGCTCTTCCGTGCTCCATACCGCGGTTTCGAGGAATTGCTCCTTGTCTCATGTCCAGCTGCTGGTGGAGTCGGGGGCGGATGTGCGGGCCACGAATGGGGATGGCGTGACTGCCCTTGCTTTGAGCGAGGTGAGAAGTCCGGTGTACGAGTACTTGACAAAAAAAGTGGAGGCGGCGGTGGAGCAGGGTAGTAGTGCCTCTTCCGAAACTACAACAGAAAAGTCTCAAAACTCGAGTGAAGCCCACCAGCAGCCCCAAGACAATTATAAATACTGGTCCTTGTTTGATGCCGCTCGGGTCGGAAATTTGGACGCCGTTCGATATCGCCTTTCCGCTGGAGACAATGCCTCCTCCGAATACTACACTTTTGGAGGTTATCTACCTCTGCACTACGCCATCCGAGATGGACATCTTCCCGTGGTACAATACTTTGTGGAGGAGGTGGGCATGAGCCCCAACGCCCGAGCTCGAGACGGCAGCTTTGCTCTCCAATTTTCCGTTTGGGAAAAGTCGACGTCCGTCATGCAATACTTGGTTGGAAGGGGTGCGAACGTGTCGGCGACAGATAGTAAAGGAAACACCACGCTCCACTGGGCTGCCACCTCGGGATATCTACAACACGTGAAATATCTTGTCCAGTCGGCTGGAGCGGATGTCAACGCCAGAAATTTACGGGGTCATACTCCACTTCAATCAGCAGCCCGCATGGGTCGCCTCCACATTGTGCATTTCCTGGTGGAACACGGCGGAGCCTCCTTGGATTCCAAGGATGAGGATGGACGGAATCCATTCTTTTCCGCCGCCTCGGCTGGGTTTAGGGATCCGATCAATGTGCTTTCCTATTTGTTTAGGAGTGAGGAGGATTGACGTGAGGGTCAGGGATAAGAGGGGAAACACGGCGCTCCATGCCGCGGCCGGGGCATCCCCTCCCTATTTGTCCGTTGTCAAGTTTTTGGTGGAAAAGGGGGCCGAAATGCTCAACGCCAAAAATGACGAAGGGAATACTCCTCTCCATTTGCTCGCTGCAAAAAATGGTACAGTAGTTGATATTAACATTTTCAAATATTTTGTAGAGGGTGGAGCTGATCTGGGAGTGCAAAATAATGATGGGAAAAGACCAGTCGACTTGAGCTCCAATGAGGATATTAAATTGATTTTAAAACCGAAGGAATAGAATAAGTAATAGCTAGCCGATCCCCACATTGGCAAACATTTGACATGTTTTGTGTCAAAATCCGGGTGGTTTATCCGTTATCTCATTTTGTTGGTTACAAAATTTGTAAAAAAAACAACAACAACAAAGGATAATGTTAAACTGAAAAATAAAATTGATTTCCATAGTACGCAGTCTACGTGTTTTTTTTCAACCCAATGCAACTTCCCCCCGTGGGATAAGTTTGGGTGATGTGAGTAGGGACTCGTCTTCCTCACCCCGTGTCAATGAAAAAGACAAAAAAATAATTTTCCCCTCGTTTCCATTTTTGCTCATGAAGGAGTTGAAGATGTGCATATTGTGTTGCTAGAATGAAGCATGAAGGAAATAGGGAGACCAGACCGAGACCAGGCACCAAAACCCGCTACACTTTCATGTCTCCCATTGACAAAAAAAACAAGCAAAGTTTATCCCTCAGCATACAATAAAACTCATTCATTCATTCCCGAAACCTTTGCTTTGCACAGCACAGCTATACTTCAAAAACTACACAAAAGAAAAGCATATTATTATATGTTCTCTTGTAAAAGCATTTATGGGCTAGGACAAACAAAACAACCCCAATTTATGGTTTACACTGACCCTTTTTTTAGATTTTACCAGAGGAACTCTTCATCCCATTCGACCAACAGGAGTCGGGTCTGGCTGATGAAATGTTGCAACCAACAAAAATGTGTTCAAAACCCTTGTTCGTGGTCTACTAGTTTATTTATTTCAAGGGGTGCATCACATCATCATGCAGTAAGTGGATGATTTCTCCCG
>JAANSN010004207.1:0-15791 GCA_036850665.1 Dicranocentrus wangi | reverse complement strand
CCCCTTACCCTTGACCCGATTTGGCTGATTTACATAGGGTGCCTTCCTCAAGACCTAAAGTACCTACATACCAAGTTTCAGCCAAATCAGATAAGGCATTCCTAAGTTATCGCGCAGACAGACACACACACACACAGCATCCATAATTTCATAAAGAGCTTACAGCTAAAGCTTTTGCTCTTAATAAGAGGGTGTGATTATTTTTGGAATGATGAATGATGCAATGAAATGGGCGAAAGACTTAACTTAAAATCTCATGTCTCATTTGCATTTCCGCCGTAATGAAATGAAATATCTCCCTGATCAGTCACTCTTGGCTTATGTGTGCATATACTTGGCTCATAAAATGCCTTTACCAAGCCACATCTTTTTATTCCATTATTGCCTCATTTGCAGAAAGAAACTCAGACTGTCGCGTCGGATATTTCTGCTCGGAAGGTCAAATATTATTATTTCATTCGGTTTGAAGAAACTGTCCGCTTAAAATCTTGCTGTGTTTCACAACAATACGCTACATTACCACTTTCAAGTTTAGTAATAACATAACTAACTATCTTGTGACAGTTGTGACTCAGGAACTCGGGAGCAACTGCTTGAGCCTAGTGCAGGTAAGTCATAAAATTACCAGAAGAAAAAGTACTTACATCCATATCCATTGCTAAATAGTTGCTAGTATCTTATATCAATTCCGCATGACCTAAATATAACTTGTCCGATTATTATATATAAATTGTAGGCGCGACAATGGAAGCGTTCCAATCCGAGTGGAGGAAGTGGGCTTGGATAGCGGCATGGACTGACTGTTTAATCTCTGGTTTTATCGGATACAATTTGCTGCAAGAGTTGAAGTTCAAGATTGAGCGGCGGACGCGGAGCTCAAGAGACGCGAAATTACGGGGTGCGTTGTTGGAAATGTTGTTCGGCATTATTTTTGCGTTTATCCCTTGGATAGTCCTTGGGGTTGCTACTTCTACGAATGCCGGGGCTCATCCTTTGAAAGCTGCAAATTTCGTTGGAACCTTGCTCACCGTGACCATTGTCTCTATGATAAGTATCCCTTGCAAAATCTGTAACGCCAATGGCCCCATAACAATTATAATCCTTTGGCTAGTGGTTCGTGGAGCTTTTGTATATTTTGTGAGCATGTTCATTGGCGAGTTGATCGTTGGAGGATGCCAATGCAAAATCTAGATGGTAGAGATTTGCCCAGCTTGAGATGATGATTCTGTCCTTGTTTCTCATTCAATCTTGTTTCAGCATCCTTTTGTAAATTGAGTTAGAGCAAGATTTTTACAAAGGGAATTTCGAATAGTGAAATTGGCCAGTTACATAATACTAGTTTTTATAATTTGATTTAGTGATATAATAGGAATAATACATAGAATTAAAAGTAGTTTTACAAATTTTTAGAATTTCAAATTTTAGAATTGGCTTTTAGTGCTTGAAATTGTTTTTTAGAATAAAAATAATGCTACAAATTATAATTTTATTTAGTGATATAATAGGAATAATACATAGAATTAAAAGTAGTTTTACAAATTTTTAGAATTTCAAATTTTAGAATTGGCTTTTAGTGCTTGAAATTGTTTTTTTAGAATAAAAATAATGCTACAAATTGTATTTACCTTTTGTGGAATACTTGAGCAAATAAAATAGCAAAGAGATAGATGCCAGGTTTCGGTTGTATTCATTTGTTGTTATGTACCATGTTCATTTCATGAGAAATGCTTCACTTCCTAGTAGTAATAGTAAAACTTCGTCTGCCTCCTTCCTCTTTACCTTCTTAATTTGATGGTGCACATTTTGACTGACCTGATTTTGGCATGAGGACGGTTTTTTTTAAAAATCCTTTCTGTTGGAAAGCAATCTTCACGCATGAGGACTGCAACATATCTTGCTAGAATGTATAAGAAATTTGCATATTGGCCAAAACCACAGATCTGATAATTTGAATGGAGCATTGTGCAACATTTATTCATATTATCGTTTCATATTTAACTTTTAACAACGAATATTGTATTTGTAGCATCGAAGAAATTTGGGCAATACTCATTTTTATTTTATGCCGTTTATTTGTCGTAATTGTTGGTTGTTCCTGTAACCTCTGTTGCAAGCTGTACATTTCGTTCGTAAGGAGGGCAATACTAGATACTAGAATTACGAGGATTATTAGCAAGGAGAAACGAGAATCGGAATCCCAACATCACATTTTCAATGTATTTATTACCAACCAGAATTCACAAAAACTTCATTTTAATTTCACGCAACTTCCGCGTATGTAGCTTTACAATTTTTTGGCCATGTAGCTGAGACTTGATACTGATCGTGAGACATGGGTTTACCATTTCGGTTGAGGTACGTGGAAATTATAGTAATCATACAATGCAATTTATGTATTAACTAATCAGCAAGTAGGCAACACTGAATGAGGAAAATAGGGTGAAAGAAAGAAAGTATTTATCCGAGTATCGTCAAATGCACCATACCAAAGTCTTGTTGGAACTATTTCATCAACAAATTGCGTTGTTATCTAATGAACTACGCTGACGCGATGAATCACGCGCAATCATGTGTATAGAAAATCCTGCTTTGTATAGATTTAATCTGCAAATGAATATTGCTTCACAAGGACCAATAAATACAATGTGCACAATATGACACTAATGAACGAGAACTAGAATGACTGTTTAATATGTGGTTGAGCATATGAAGTGCATACACTTCGTCATACAACGCTTTGTCTCCTAATAGCGATTGCAGATAAACGCAGGAAATATTACTGCTCTTGTCCAATACACGGGGAGATTCACCAGGAGTAAAATATCGTCTTGAAATTGAAATAAGCAAATTGAGCCAACAGGAAATGTTTTGGAAGCACAGATATTATTATTGGGAGCTCGGAAAAAGATATTATAAAAATTTATCCGGGGAAATCCGTGTTACCCTGTTTTCTTGCAAATCATATTATATTGACATGACACACGAGAATCTGGGAGATTATAAACATCATTTGCATTGTAATTACATGCCTCGGCTTTTTGGGAGGTCCATCTGCCATATATTTCCGTTAATCATTCGCGGAATTTTCTTGGCCATTGTGCTCAAGTTCTTACAAGAGTTGGAGGTTACTAGTGTCGGCACTGGAGGGAATCAAACGCCTCCTCCGTACAAAGTTTAAATGGGCCCGGTGTCAGTCTTCTGGTTCAGGTTGACTTTGATAATGCAAAAAATATGTCACTGTTCTATTGGAATATGGAAAAGTCAAGTGGGTGTGGATACAAATCTTAATCTCAATCAATCAGTTAGTCTTATTTGCAATATTTGCATTGCATTTTGCACTACTCTTGGACTTATTTTATTTCCATGCATGATGCAATCTTATTGTTTGACCCTGGTATGCATGGTAGGTCATCATCATCATCATGTCCCAAATCCAAAAGCAGGTAATGTCATATATTATGTCACAATACTCAAATTCGTTTTTTTTGCACGGAGTAGTTCGTAAAATAAGTAATATCCAGAACAAATGCTCGTAAATAACCCAATATTGTAATATTAATATGTACTACGAAATCATCCCATGATCTCTAATTTCTCAAGTAACAACATATGTAGTACCAAAAAGCAAAAGCTAAGCAAGAAGTGGAATACAAGGTTCCGTCCGCTTGTTTATAAAATGTTTCGTATACAGTAAATTATCATTATCGCATGAATAGGATGAATCAAAACTACACATTGACCAAAATCATTCACATAAAGATGAAATTGTATATTTCTCGTACTCGGCAAATGTATGGTTGGTTCGGGATTGCAGTTTCTTGTATCATGCATGACCATGACTATATTATATGTACGAGCACTGATAAAATCGTGTAGCTAGCTTATGAATCAAATTTTTTCTTCATTTAATCAGCACCGAGTTAAACTTCTTGGAATTGTTTTCCATCAATAAATTGCGTTTACTTGTCGACGTCGACTAGCTGATGTACTTTGGCGTAAGATGATGTATATATAGCATAGACTATCATGTTTTGTAGAACGAAAATGAACTGCATTAACGCACGTCTTGGGAGAATTTTCTCGACCCACTAAGATTTGCCGACAAAACAAAGTGATTTCAGTTAATAAGGAGAGGGAATGAATACTCTTGTTCATTCTCGCCATCGCTTTTGGAGAGCTACGAGTGACATTTGGTTTGAAATAAGCAAGCAAAAGAGGTAAATGCTTGGCATAACATTGGGAGCTTCAAAAAGTATTTTTATTGATCCGTGGAAATCCCCCATTTCAGTTTTCTTGGAAATAATAAAAATTATTTGTGTTACTTCCCGATTGCGTCTAGATTCCAAAATGGACTCGAGCCAGTACCGGTGGAGGCAACGAGCCCGGATTGTCGGCTTCATTGACCTTCTCCTCTCCGGAATGTGTATACTCTTCGCGATTTTCCTTTTACTGGGGACCCTTGGACTAACCGCGGGAGCTGTGGCTGCAAACGACGAGGAATTTCAGCAGCAGGACAAAAGAGGAGCGGATAAGGACTCTCTTACTTTTTTGGCAATTTTTATGTGGGTCCTGTCCGGTTTTGTAATTTTGACATTGGTCATCCAAATCGTAGCTGCCGTCAGACTTATCAATGGCACCGAGATGGGACGTCAACCTGTGGATGCCCTCCGACTAACCCGGTTCTGGCGCACTGTGACCATCATTTTCATGGTAATCAATGCATTCGGGATTTTTGAAGGGGGTTTTACAATGATTAGTACCATCATTGGATTGCTCTTTCGCGGAATATTTTTGGCGATTGTGCTCAAATTTATGGGAGAGTTGGAGATTGCTAGTGTGAGCACCGGAGGGAATCAAATGCCTCCCCCGTACAAGGTTTAAAAGGGGAGTTAGTTATTCTGCTCCTCCCCTGTCTTCCGTTTCTGATGTTAAAGATGTCATAGTCATGTCACTCAAATATTAATGTGGAGAAAAGTGAAAAATCTTATTGTGAAATTAGCGGTAATAAGTTTTACTTAAAAACTTGATTGGTGAATATGGAATGGTCAGGTGGGGATTGAATTAATAAATGTTACGTTTGTATTAATCAATTTTAATCTCATTTTAGTATACAGTAAGTTAGTTTCCAAGTTATGACATCATAGGACCGGTAAGATCAGCAAAATTGAAAATAAATACGACTACGAGATTAGAATTTTGTCGATTTTATCGTGGACTCCAATCAAACATATGGCAGAAGAAAAATTCAGTAGCGCACACAGCCAAAGTCAATATAAAATTTGAGCGTTTTATGCCGATTTTCGCTGTACATCATGCACACAACATCGACCTGGGCGTATTTTCCAGATAAATAGATGAAATGAGTTGGTGCATATTGTAATATCGTTGCTTTAAGAAATAAGCATAACCCCATATAAAGGTCATTTGCTAACCTTTAATGAAATCATTTCATAAATATAAAGTGAGTAGTACAGCGCTGCTCTCACACACAACTCCTTACTTACGCTTATCTTTTCATTTAGGTAGTTTATCTATCAATTCATTTAAACCATTTAAACAAGTTTTACAAGTTACAAGAAAGCTTAAAAGCTTATTACGGTGGTAGTACAACATGTTTTAAGGTTTATTTCCTAAACTTTTCATAAACAAAAATACAAGTTATAGCTTGTGCTATAAATATTCATTGTCGCGGTAGTTTAATTTTTCCCCGAAACAATGATCATACCTTAATTCTTTGAAGTATACAATTTATTCCAGTTAATCTGACTAAATCAGCACCACCAAACATTTAAGTTATTGCAAATCTTGTTTTTTTCTTGATTTTTAAAACTCATCAGACAAAGTTTTCACAGGAGGAAGTAGTATTTCATTGCTTTCCCTCTCAAATCCCGTGTGTTTACGTCTGTAGCAAAAATCGCTTTTCCGTCCTTTCCATTTCACGATTAGGATGAGCTCAAGGGTTGGTGGAGCTTCTTCCCAGAGCTGAGCGATCAAACTGTGATATCTCTTTCTTGTCCCTCAAATACGTGGACCATCGCTTTGGTACAGCCCCAAACTCGTCCTCGTTGTCTATTCGGAGTTGCGAAATATTCGGGCATGCAGCCATCACTCCGGGAAATATTGCCGGGTGAAAGATTTCATGGGCGATACTAAGGATTCTCAACTTGACAAATTTCCTTTGCCCATCCACCCGGTCATACTTGTTCAAATTCAGGTACTTGCTCGTAGCTTTCGTATCTGTCCCAAATGAAATTGCAGTAGCAATACCGACTTATTCCTACTTTCTCCGGGGTAGAGCTACAACCTGGGCTACTAATCCGATCCTTGCAGAGTGGTACTAGGGAAACTAAATGAAGCTCCTCTAAACTATCGGAAAACTGGCTCAGAATGCGAAGGAATAAGTGCACCACGCTGGTCGTACAAAATCGATTGAATTTAATCGTCAAAACTGCCAGTGGCCAGGGATTCCTCACTAACTTCTCCAGATGGAGCTCCTCTGCCCAGTTTCGTACCTCCAAATGTTTTACCGGTGAGCTGGCAACGGCAGAAAGTGCCATGCTCAGTCGGGTCTCATATCCCTCGTCCAGCTGCCCCGTGGGGGACCACCACGTAACCTTTTGGAGACGAGGGGCACTCATTATCAAGGCGGATATGGCACGAGGAAACGGCAAAAATGTGGCAGGAGGGAATGCTACTCGGTTGTCCTCCTCAAATGTTACTTCAACGAGGGAGTCCAGCCGTATTTTATTTTCCCTCCGCAACCCTTCCAGCGACTCCAAAACCATTTCCTCAAGCCCATTTACCACCCCAACTCCAAGATTCACTGCGACGTGGAGTGTAAGACACTTTAAAAAAGGAAAGTTGTGGAATAGACTTGTCAACATTTTGGCCGCTGTTATTCCAACAGGCTCAGCAGGTCCGTATGTCAAGCCCCACTTCTTGATAGGGTTGGAATAGAGTATTTCGTCGAAATAGGTTGTTCCCGGTTGAAAACAGTTTCGAAGATAAATTTGATATTTGAGCGTTTTGGTGAGACACGGATCAAACTTTAAATTCATCACAGTGCAGAATTGGGAATCGCCGTGGAGGAGATTTAACTTGGGATTAGGGCTCCTGACGAGAGTGTCGAAATGACGAAGTTTATTATCTTCAGGATTTCGCTGGTAATGGATTTCCCAGTTGAAGGTTGGTGAGGTAAAGGTTGGCGTAGAGTCGACGATTTCTCTCCATTTGTGACAAACTAGTCGACATTGATACATGTCCCTTGTGCTTACATACAGTTCCTCATATTTCGCCCAAATTAAGGGAATCACCTGAACAAAAGGGACTAGATAAATAAATATATCTAAACACCAACACCTTAATATAAAAATGAAAATGAGAGTGAAATTTGTCTTAAAAATGATTATCTTGTCTTTTTACTTTATGGAGAAGAAGCGTCGGTTTTCCGACGCCTGCTAAGATGATATTTCTCCAGTCCATGCAAACTTGGTAGCAGCTGTACACGTCCTCCATGGATGTTACCTTGTCAAGGATTGCTTCCCACGCCTATGCTCCATACAAAATTGATTGGTTATAAGTATTATATTAGCTTTGTAGCACGGCACGGGGTTTTAATTTAAAATGGTACTTACTTCATATGGTAAAATATACGTACACTCTTGCGGTTCCAGTGGATGATCCATTTTAGATTGGGGTTTTACAATAAAAAAAAATATT
Organism: Dicranocentrus wangi; assembly: GCA_036850665.1. Taxonomy (NCBI): domain Eukaryota; kingdom Metazoa; phylum Arthropoda; class Collembola; order Entomobryomorpha; family Entomobryidae; genus Dicranocentrus; species Dicranocentrus wangi. Next base: position 8,072 of record JAANSN010004207.1, on the reverse strand, counting down.
TCACATGTGTCACCTGAGTCTATGACACACTTGATGAATTAGAAATTTGACAGTGAATATCCGTGAACATAGCCGGGATGGAGGAATCTGACTGCGATGTTTCTCCTTTTCCCTTCTCCTCAGACAGTATTATGGAAAGTGAGAAAGGTCTGGATAACATTACCATGCATGCTACCCACATGTTCCCCACTCATTCTCCTTTTCAGCGAGCTTACGACAGCTGTGCAAGTACGGAAATCGATTCCCTCCGAGCAGGAGAACGAAAAGATATATATACCTATATTACTCCAGTTTTCAGCATTACGTAACCAGAGAAAGCTTGCTCGAGATACCCAACTTTCTCCCGTGCTTATAAGTTGGGGAAAAGTGTAATGCATGCTCTCACAGTCACGAACATCTCGGACATCCGACAGGCACAATATATCTTATATATCATATTTATCAATTTATACTTATTATTCTGTAATTAACGCGCGACAAAAAAACAAAAAAGGAACGGTAGCTGATGATCCTGATATTCGGATTTTTGCCAATATGGAAGACATCCGTGAAAGCACGTAAAATAGATTTGAGATATAAAAACAACTATTAAAAATATTAAATTTCAAATTAGCCTTTAAATATATTAACGATAATGCAATTTCATCTCTGCATGGTGTCAATGGTGTGACTAACGAATGTTAACGAATAACGAATTAACGAGTGTGACATGTTGAGTACGAATGAGGGTTTGCTAATTCCCTAGCGAATGGATCATTAGCATTAACATGTTTTCAATGTTTGCTTTAATACCATGTTTATACGTACAACTAGAGCACAACTTTGAGCTGAAATGAACTTAATAAAACTCAATATCACTAATAAAATAGGAGATGTGACATTTTTTGGTAGTATCGCTTTTGAAAAAATGTAAATCTTGAAATGGAAATAATATATTATCTTGGTCCTGATAAAATAACGACGGTGATGTTGTTAAGTTTAATTGTAAATTACTTCATATTAATGTTCTCAACCCATGTAAATGTAATTAAAATTATTGTTTTATTCGACCAGTTACATTTTTATAAAAACGTTATATATATAAAAACTCAAAGCTTAAGCAATAATTTTTATTGTGCAAGTGCCAAACTTATAATTTTATTGGATTAATTTTATGTATACTACTGCTTGAATCATCATGTAATCATTCATAGTTACTCTTCCCGTCTTCTTATTCGCCATTCTGTAGCCGTTCCATAGCTCTTGCGACTTCCTGAGGTATCTTGTGCTCAATCCAAAGACGCCGCAGGAATTCATATTTTTCCCGACTCAAGGTTAATGCATTCCCACGACGTAAACCACAGTCGGTTTCGCCATACTTGTCAAGATAGGGCGCGGCATACGGGCACACTGAAAGGGAAAAAAAATATTACACAACCAGCAAAAGATATCTAAGCGGTGAAATGCTATTTTTTTACCTTTATCAAAACCACATAAGAAGAACAACGTGCAGGACCGGATACGCACAAAAATTCCATTTCCACCTCCACAAAAATATGCGTGAGAGGCACATTGGTTGACGGATTTATTTTTGAGCATTCCTGTGTCGCATTTATCCTGACAAATTTTGAGAATCTTTTGTGAAAGACATAAATGTAATAACATAAACATAATGTTCAAGCTTACATTTATACTGCAAAGGCACACGCCACAAATCATGCAAACAGCAGGATCGCCCGGTTTCTTTTTGCATTTTGCACAAACTTTGGTTCTGTTGATCAGGTCAGAGTAGTTGAGCGGCAGCTCCACAAATGATTTGGGAAAACTTCGAGGAATGTTCAGTTTGTGGAGAGACTGTAAATTGAGGTCACCGGAACCCATTGCTACTTGGGGACTCACTGCGACAACCATGGAAGGGTGGGCAGACCATCTATGAACACAACAAAAAACAAGTTATACAGCTTCATTTACACTAAAAAAGCTTTGTTTGCAGTATGAGATGTTGCTGATACCTCTTGGCCAAGTCCAGAATCTCTGAGCACTCGAACAGGTCATGGATGCTCTTTGACAAGTCCAAATAATCAGTCAAATCCTCGAAACTGGATTCAACTGAAGTCATCTGAGGCGGAGGAGGAATTCCCGTCATGCACTCATAAAACTTGGCACAACATCGCAAAAATGGGATCCTAAACAAAATTATTCATTCACAACGTCATTATTGTCAATGACCATGTCGTTCTAAAATTGCTATTCTGATTTCCATACTTCAGTAAAACTAAGTTTCGTAACTAACACTCTTCGGCTGACTTCGGCCCACAGCAGCTCTAGGTTCAAGAGTCCTCGGTCTCGAATATCTGAAAATTTGCGTAAAAGTGGATCATCTGGGGATAGCGATGATTCCCTCGGTGTGACCCACAACTCCAGTACAACATCCTTAAGATTCTGTGCCGCTGTTTGATCTTGACCGCTACAGTTGTCCATGTCTATGTCCTCTAAATCAGTACTGGGATGTGCGAAGCTTAGAAGATCCAATGACACGATAATTTGATACACGTGAATGACGTACGCAAGGCGGAGATTGTAATAATCCTATTGCGACATGTACCAAAATTGGATTTAGTTTTGAAAATCCTTAACTATAATATATGCAGTGTATCACTTACCAAGTTGCTTCCAACTGGCGGATGGATGGCTAGGTCAGGAGGAGATGCTGAAGAACAAGAACAGCAATTAACAAAGGCGATCGGACTCAAGTATGTCAGGAGTATGAGTAACCCAAAAGCATCCAATTCCAAGATGCACGGACAAGTTGGATCTGAGCGCCAAATTGATAGCACCAACTTGTCCAAGTCGGATCGCAATTTCTAAAATAATGGAGAAATTGGTACAAACAGTGTCAACATAAAAACTCACTTCTACTACGCAGCTAATATGTTATCAAACTTACCATTCCTATTAGATTAAATGCGACAAACCGAGCATCTGCACCAAGAGAGCAGAGCCGAGCCAAAAATTTGAGTCCTAAGGAGTACCTAATTGGGACATTATCCCCGAAGAAAGTGACATTTTGATCTCGGTGAGCTACTTCCGCAGACATTATGGTATAGGCTAAGGTGTGCCAAATGCTGCGAAGCAACTCAACACTCGAGTTCTCAGATACAACGTAAGGAGTGTCCCGGGCGACTACGTAAACTCGCTTCATGAACTTCACAAGACTATCTCGAGTCGTGGTTGTCATCGACCTGTTCATGGACCTACCACGCATCGCCAGGATATGACCAGGAAGAGCTTCCGCCAACCTTTCTCCCAGCGGAAACAGTTGTTGAATCAATTTAGAGAACCCAACCCCAAAAGTCGAATCTTGATGTATCCCCTCTTGCTGCAGGTCCGCTAGCATTTCCATTGCACGGAGCCAAACTGGGAAAGTTAATGCCTGATTTGGCTCAGGGTCTTCAGGAATTTGTGGCTGGTCAGAACCCTGTAGGAGAAAAGCTTTTGCTGCTTGTTCAGCTGCAAAGAATGCCTTTTTCGAGGCAAGGAAATGAGAAAGCCCAGTCTCCGGCTCCTTCGGGCCTTGTGACGAGGAACCACCAAGTTTGTCTGCTTCTGCTTTCTGTTCTTTTCCCTTCTTGGCAAGATGCTTTACAGTATTGAGGACAAACCTCCTCTCCATCTCAGCAGTTCCGTTGGGGTAGAATTGGTGAAGGGGCTTCGTAATTGGAAGAGCCGCGTTGCATAGGTGGTAACACAAAGGACACTGCCACTCCTCGTTTTCAGCGTCTGCAACTGGTGGAAGTCGGCGCACACGTTGTCTTTAAAGAAAAAAACAGGAGACTGTGAAAAAATATATCAAAGGAACGAAGACTTGACTTAGGTAAAGTACAATATGAAATCGCATTTGTATTCGTACTTACAGCCGAGCATTGCGATACCTAGCCTCGAGCAATTGAGAGGTCCAACACGATTCGTGCATTATGTGACCACAGGTAGAGAGATGTGGTGAAAGCAGCAGATTTCGCCGAATCCACAATTCCGGTTTCTCAAAAAAGGCAGTCACACCTTGGCTCTCCATTTGATGCAGCACATCTTTCGTTTCGCAGAGCACGGATGAGCGCTGTATAAAAGCAGCTAAAACGAACCCACTAGAATCTGGGTCAACCTCCGCTTTGCACAAAATGCAGGTGTACCTATAAAAAGAGAAAAGCTATAACTGTAAGCATTTTTCCTTACAAATGTATGCTACAAGAGACTTTTAGATAGCATTGTACTTTTCCAGCTCTTGCACTAAAAGGGTTTTGTTTGGTCCCAAAGCCACCGTCTTCAAGTGCGAGGGTTCCTCGGCTTCATATTCAGTGCGAGAGTTCTCCCCGCTCTCGTCTGAGAAGAGATCAGCGTTTATAGCCTTAAACTTTTGTTGTGCGCACATCATTTGCTCCAACAGTCGTGCCTTCCTTTCTGCCACCAGTTTGGCTCTATCTGGGGATTCCTGATCGACGGACTGCGCCCCAGTGTTGGAACCTTCCTCGCTGGCAGCCTCAGCATCAAGTGTGCCAAGAATCTTTTGGCGTTGTGCTCGAGTCCAGAGGATCATGTCACGGTGTGGAGCGCAAGTGGGATTTACAAAGATCTCTTTCAACCTATCAAATATCCTCCACTTTTCGGAAGCCTCGCAAAACTTGAACGGATTCTCGCTTCCAAGCCTCCCAACTTCTTCATTTAGGCCGAGGCCGATAAGGTGCAACGTACTTTCAAGCAGCATGTGCATACCGAGATGTGGTTTTGGAGAGTCGCACCGTTCCAAGACGAAGGATAGCGCGTCCAGGAGAACATCACATTTCAAAATGTTAACGAGCGGAGAAAATACGGATGTGAATGGAGGTAACGGTGGCGGTGGAAAGGCTTCGGGCTCCTTCAACAGATTCTTCCGCTCTCTTTGTTGATGCTCCGCTTGATTCATGTCATTAGGGCTATAGTGAAGATAATGCCAGTCGTAATCCTTGTAAAATTCTGGAATTCCAAGGAAGTATAATATTATAAACCATTAGCATTTAGCATAAACTGCAAGAAATCATGAAAATACTAAAGCATCATTTCTGCCCGCCCAATGCATCCACCATACCTTCCTTCAAGTGATACTTATTGTCGTTTGACTTCAGTATGGCGACATCTCCAACAACGGTTTCAATCCCGGTCTCCCCGTGCTCGTCCTCTGGTAGCCTATTATTCAGTTCGGAATGCGTCATCGGACGTAAACACAGACTCTGTATGATCGCCTTTTTGACACAGTCGACCGCAGTAACCTAGAATAAAAAAATATAATAAATTTTTCAAACAGATTTGATTAGTTTTGATTTTCGCCAGATTTACTGGTGTTTTAATACGAGATCGCCATCGTGTATTAAAACAATACTTACTTGTCCAACTTTCGGAACGTAACGGGCAGAACAAATGTTGATGATCAGTCCAAGAAATTCGTTTTGCATTGCAGTGAATCGTACCACATCCTCTTCTCCAGGGAGCTGAAAGAGCAAAAGACGCCCATAATCACTGACTAATTCGTCAAATTAAACGCTTCAATTAGAGGAAACGTTTACCACCCATCGGGATAGAGCGAATCTGTTCATGCAATGAATCAAAAATTGATTTGGTTCGATTAGCGAAGCCCCCATTTGTAAAGTGATTATATCCTTGTTCCTCATCCCCGCGTAGTGTGTCGACGCTCGATAATGAAATACTTGCTGTTCCAGAGAGAACCCATTACGTTTCCACATTCCGGCGACAACCTGGTATAATTTGAAAACTTGAAAACGTGTATCTCGTCGCACCACAGTGTAATTAACTTAATTTAATTCAAGTATTAATTCGGCAAGCGATCATATTAACCTGAGCAGACAAAACTTGTGCTCGTAACGCTGGCTCCATCAATTGTTGCGGGTTGAGCTTGAATTCCTCATCAAATTCTCGTGAAGTGAATTCCAGATTGTGGTCCTCCAGAAGTAAGTACAGTCCAGCAAAAAAGCGGCTTAGCGGGGCATGCAGAGAGACTGGTTGGGAGGACACGTCGTATTCATAACAGAAGGAGAAGTGATTTGCAAATTCCACCCATTTTATAAGCTCCGTGGATATATTAACATGGGATTTTAGTTGATTCAAACAGTTCCTAACACACATTTCCAAAAAAATAAGAAATACCGTAGCCATTGAAATATGTAGCAAAAGGAATTTTAATACACAGTATTCTAATTATTGGCCTTGGCTTACCGAAAGGTCACGATAAAGACATTTTTATTTGTAGCACACCATTTCCACAACGAAATCATCACCGGCTCCACGAAATGGTGGATTTTAAATGCTCTCTGCCACTCTGGCTCGTAGTCGATATGATCACCAGTTTCCCGTGTCACAGGGTCAGTACCCTACTCATAAAATGACGAAAGTAACAAAAAATTGTATGGAAATCTAACTGTCCAAAACTTGCATTATATTTGCTTACTTGAATTTCCGACAAAAATTTCAGAAAATAGCAAGTGGCCGCATTAAAACTTTCTTCAAGGCTAGGTGTCCACGTTGACGGAGGCAGGTTTAACAAGTATTTCACGTCGGGCAAAACACACTTCAGCATTTTGCCATTATAATTCCAATTCACCTCACCATCCTGATTGAACTTAATGAAGTCATTAGACAACAACGTATTCATTAATTCAACTAGTAAATCCTCAGGTGGTGCGATGAGACTTTGAGCGATGGTTGGAACAGTGAAGATTTGAACACTCATCGCCATGATGGAAATCTCGCGACCATGATCATCATCCATATAATTTCTCAGCAGAATGTGATAATTATGAGCAAAAATCTGTAATTATCAAAACTCAAGGTTCAACTTTCGAACAAAATGTATTGTAAAAATAATAATTGCCACACTTGTCAAAACCTCACCGTCGCAAACTGTTTCTTTAAATGGTAGTCCTTCAGAAAGCCAGTTATCCATAGGTGGTGCCAGGATGTTCGAGCGGCTTTCCATAGTTGTGTGTCATAAATAAGTACCCTCTTTAAAATGCTTGCTTCATGCGCAACCTATTACGTAAGAAATATATACTCAGAACTTTCTCTAAATATAAAGAACAAAAATTGACGTTAACAATTGTCATATGTAAATGCATAAGATATTAAACCGGTGAAACTGTCACAATATCCGCGAATATTATCCGAAAAGCTAGTCCTTTCCCCAATTTCTCTTCCATCCATTCCAAAACCTTGAGGGCGAATACTTGACAACAATAGTCTTTTGCCTTCATCATCGTCACGGTCAACGGTTTTGCACCTCCAATATTCGAGCGGAACCCCGCGATATCTGTCCGAGCCTGAAGACACTCCTAAAAATTACAACATTCCCAAGTTACAGTTTATCAGTAAGTCACTTTGCGTCATTTCTAGATTTTGATAATTTTATTTTACCTCAACCCGTCCAACTTTAACAACACACCGACCCTCCCCATCAATTAATGTTGCGAACTGGGTCCCTTCATTGCTGGAACACAGGACGGCATCTTGAAGGCAGGCAATGACGTAATCAAACGTGTGTGATTCGTCATTGTAAAGCACCGTACAGTATAGTTCGTTCTCCTCAGGTTTCGAACATTCCGTAATTTCTGGAGGGCTTTCTCGGACGAGTACCTTGTATGCATATGTCATCAAAATTCGGAAAATAAACTTGACCCGATCCTCCAACTCTTGGGGAAGTTTTTGTTCTGAAATTGATCCTTCCCTAGGTTGGTGTAGTTCGCAATGCGTGTCCGATTTCCAAGCTTCTTCATCCCCGCAATCACAGAATCCTCCTCCAGCTGACTTCGAAATCCTATATCTGTAAAAAAATACGAGATGGATCAATAAGACTATAATAATGAGTCATGATCATGACTACAATATTCATAGCTTTTAATTAAACACATAAAAATAAAAAGTCACCTATGGTGTTTATGTTCTGAGTGATCAAAACAATTACCACACATCACGCAAGTTACGTCAGTACCACAATCTCGACAACCGTAAACTATTTCATTATTTCCGAACACTTTGCCGCAAACGGATGAACT
>JAANSN010004206.1:0-15793 GCA_036850665.1 Dicranocentrus wangi | reverse complement strand
TTTCGTATTCCTCGTGTGAAACTACATATAAATGCACATTTCACTCCTTGATTGGAGTTAATCTACCCCGTATACCTCCTTGTTAGTCACTAATTACTATTAGGACTCAATATCATATAGCAAAACCCTCGCAGAAATGGGCGTTTTCCTTAATGTTCCCTATATATCATAAAACCTAAATAAAATCTATCGGACCAGCAGATGGCTGAAATAATATCCCTCCTCCTTTGATTTTTTCCATTCAATTTCTTATTTTACTCAGCTTAGCATTAATGCATACGGCAATGATAACCGCAGCCTCATTTTAGAGTTGCATTCTTCGGATTATTACGCTACCTCATTAACTCCTATGAAACAGAATAAATCATTTGGGCCCCACGCATACTAGCGTTATGCGCTATGGCTGAAGATAAATGAACTTAAATTTACGTACTATACTTTAGCTGTTGTGATTTGTTGCTTCCGGGTGTCGTAGGTTAAAGGACATCTCTGAGCATAAAAGTCGTTTTCTTCGGATCCTTCCTAGATTCTGTGATGATTTTGTTACAAGAATATGGCAGTGTCCCCTTTAGTCGCTCAATTGATGCTCAATTGATCGATTTAACTGGAGGAAGACTGAACCTGTCCAAAGCAAAACAGAGTAATTAATATTAAGAGATGAGGTGAAAAAAGTGGAAAAGGGTGAAGTGGACACTGCTTTGTCAGTGCTTCAAGTATCAAGGTACTTACTGTTATTTTGATTCCAAGCCAGCCTTGAAATGGATAGATAATCCACCTCATCTCATGTCATGTCCCACATTTTGGTTTCAGTAAGGATTTGTAGTCTTCTGAGTTCGGGATTTTCGCTGGAGCAGAGATGACCATGATGATGATAGGCATGATGACAACTACTGTTTTTGGAAGTACTGTATTCACAAAAGTGCATATGAAAAATTTAATTTCGGGTTTTGAACAGCTACTATCTGACTAAATAAACCTCACTTTAGAAGCTTTTGCAATTTGTTGCTTATATTACAATTCAATTGCAATTTGATTACATTTGCCAAAGTAATTTTATGAACGGGAACATAAGAATAATAACAATATACTTTGGATATTCCTGGAAACCAGAATTTTGGTTGGAACACCATGGTCATCCCCATCGTGTCAATTACTTTTTTGAAATATCCTATTCAAACAAGATGCAACATGTAGCATTATAATAATTTTTTAGGAACATGACAGGAAATATTGCTGGTTTCGTTTATAATTATAGTTTACCTGTTAAATTCCATGAAACTGGAATCCTACGGTTCTGCTTGACTCTGCTTTTAATACAATTTTCAATTTAATTTTTTCCAGTTTTAACTTTTTCCAAATGGCGACACAAGACTAACAAGTAATAATAGAATACCGGGAGGGAATAGGGAAGAAAGCTCGAATGAAATGCATCAGACAGCCAAAAAATGTTTTTCATTTCATTCCTAATCTCGCCTATGCATTGACGACGCTTTGGTGTGTACGTACAGTGCAGTAGGCACATTTCTTTCCCTTCATCATAGTTAACTGTGGAATGGGAATGCGTGTCTCCCATTCTCATTTCTCCATGCTATTAACAATGCATGCAGTGTTTTCTTTTATCCAGAATTGAAGTGTAGATTCCTACAGTACAGTCAATACGATACTACACACTATCACGAAGGTAGATATAGTATTTAGGATGGAAATGAGAAGACTGCACTGCACTCTGAGCAGCAGCATACTGTATCGCATAACTGACTCAATGCAAAAGTTTGTGTGTGAGTAAAATTGGGAATGCATCTTATGACTGCTTTGCAGGAGCAGAATGTGCATGGTTTGTGGCTTATGGTAAGTGAGGCCAGTATCTGAAACAAAATGAGGCAAAAGGCAGGTCAGGCCTCATGTTGTCCTGATGCTGCTCCTGTGTTCTTGTGTTCACAGAGATTCTCCTTGTTCTGATTCACATTTACATGCTATTGATTCTTGACGTAAAACTAAAAAATAGTCTCCCTTCGGTGCCTGCTTCTCCTATAATTCAGCAGAGTAACTGATTAGCTGTAATTTTTAGTGAGTGATAGTCGCATATCTAATGGATTCAGGTCGTGACGGTATGTCGGACGAACGTAAGTCGATATGGTAAATAGGAGGCTCCGATTTTAAAATTTCTGCCGAGGGAAATAGTCCGACGTGAATTTGACTTGCTATTCTAGAGAAGGGGTGAGAAAACTGGTTGGAGCTAACTTCCAGCCGGGTCACGTCTCCAAATGTAACCCCTTTTAGGCTTGGCGTCGTGCGCTGGAATGCGGGCAAACATCACTACTTACCTTCAATTTGACTAGAAATTTTCTCAATTTTCTGCTATTGACATAAATATCCTGCATGCATGAAATGCTCAAGCTAGGCCTTTCATAAAAATTTCCTCCACAGGAAAGCACAAAACCTCCGGTTGATTTCTTATAATATTAAGAATACAATTCATAATGTTCGACATTTTGAAAGGGAAAATGAGCAATCAACACATTATGACGACGACAAACTTCAAGCATTTTGAATATGTAAAAAAACAAAAAGGCTCTGCTTGCCCAATTTGGAAAATTCCTTTTTGCAGAAACATATTTTTTATGGATATTATGATAATTATAGAAAAGATTACCTTCAAAACATGCAAGCAAATGTTAGGAATCCTTTTGCCGAGCTAAATACGTCGAATGCGATCTCTGATCAAATGGTAGATTAGGTTTGCTTTCACTTTTCGCAGTTTGGTGGTAAATGTATAATAAAATCGAAAGGTTTAACAGGATTATTCTTGTTTCTTATTTTATTACAAATTTTTTTTGCATGGTCCAAGTAAAACAATTTCATAATTTGCTTGCAAATAATGCTTGTATTATTATAACAGATAATTCAGCTAATAAGTTTATAAATAGGCGTAAGAAATAAGTACAAAACCAATGGTGAACAATTACTGACCATGGGATATTTCATAGCCAGTTGTAAAAGTACATCGATAATGGCAAAATTATTCTCTTAGCCGTATCTTCTTATCTTGGGGACACCGTGGAAAGTACGACATTATAAAATACTTAGCACGTTAATAAAGCAATTATCATAAGTTTAAATGGCCGGTCCTGTCCTGCCAATCCTGTCTCCCCGAGCCCGGCATCAGTAGCTCTGTCCACCCATTCTTTTCCCTGTACACGCAAGACCAGTTCACACGCTCCAGTGCAGTGAATCCGAACCTCACTCAATGTGCTACCTACACAGTGCCCTATTATTTACATGCACATGCACCAACTCAACCGGTACCTCATCGCAGCCGGCACATAATGATAAACCAAACCAGGTTTTACAGTATTATGTAAGAAGTTTTTGTACAATAGTTAAGATCAAATTAAACCGATGTTTTCCTTGTTAGCGTCCTAAACAATTATCAATCTTGAACTCAACTATTATATATTATGCTGTCACTCTCTGTCCAGTGTTGTTTCAATGAAGTTCTCTCCGTTACAACTCTAATAACCCGAATCTTACCTTATTACCTCGATAGCAGTAGCATTCAAAATCAGCACAACATCATCAAATTGGAATGGGATCTCCTTATCCACTTGTATTTATACATATAATTATTTATACCACCTTGCTCCGTCAGAGCAAGTTGTCCTCGCTGTAGTTTAGGTTATAGTGGTGCAGTGAATCAAAGCATCGTCAGTTTCCGACACTCGCTAGTGATTCGGTGAACAACAACGAATTTTTGGATCCCTCTTCATCGGAGTCCCCAGGTTAGGATAGTTTAGTTTTCAGAAAAACCTTCAAAGGAAGCCATGGTCATTTTGTAATGTATTGCTCCCTCCGAAGCTAAAGCTGATCCCCCTGGTCGAAGCCGAGAAAAGAGATGCAGGGTAAATCCTTTCCTCCTTCAACTTAACAACAGGCAGACGGTCATAAAACTGTGCGAGCTTAAACTGTTTTTGTAAAAATAGTTTAAATGCATTTGTGAATTGAAAATACTCAATTTCCTCCCACAGAATCTGTTTATTCTGTTTATATATCTCAGATAGTTAGGATCCATTTTGTAATATAGAAATCATCTTATACCTATCAATTTACAATTAATTTTTCTCGTAATATTTCATTTCAATAAATACCGATGTCAATTTCTTACTGACAATTAAAATGTGGTTGTTGGCTGTAACGTTTTTATAATTAAATAGGATATCTGCGAGAATCTGGAATAGTACACTGATTCCTTAGATTCAGTACATGTGAGTACATAAACATTTTTGTTTGCCACACATTATCTGTGTCTCCACATTTCAACTCACACTCTACTAGTGTAAATAGTTGCTCGTGAATATAAGTATAGTTGCTCGTGTGGCACTCTAGAACATACATCGTTGTGTATATCAGTTAGTAAGTAGAACAGGACGCTTGTATTAGCCCGTAGAAAGTGGTAATCAAAACCAATGTGCTGTAGCCAGACCAAAGAATGTACTGTGTAATTATATTGCGCCGGCCATAAAAAAACCACAATAGCCATAATTTGATTATTTGAAGTTTCAATCTCTTGTTACTTATTAACCGAGGTGAATTCAAGGGGATACGCTCACAAAATTTCCGACGCTAGTTTCAGTGATTGATTGTATCTATCCGGGTTCGGACCTCATACATTAGGTTAAGTATAAGCGGACATTTTTAGATAAGTTTTCGAAGACAAAAAAAGTTTCCAAAAGGAGAATAAGTGTAGTTAAAATTATATTCATTGAACATCCAAAATTTCTGAAGCCCCACGTATAATAAAAGAGTAAAATAAAAGACTAAAACATAATCACTCGCCAAAATCAGCAATGAAAGGTGCATAAATGGGAATGTAATAGTTTAATAAGTAAAATAAAAATCCAATAAAAGTCTACATAATAGCTCCCGACAAGAACGGCAGGTAATTCGAGTCATTCCTCGTTCCCTTTTGGAGTTTCCTACAGCAAGGCCTTAGTGGTAAAATAGCATAATAAAAAATACACATTTACTTCACAAGCATAAAGAGAAATTTAGAAACATGACACAAGGTACATAAGGTATCTATGAGATTTAAAAGGAGGAATTCATAATGATCCTCATTTAACCGGTGTATCTTGGACTAAAAGTCCTCCAAAACATTCCAAAGCCATCTTGCTGGAAGGGTCATCCCTAACTCATTTGTACCACCGCTGCATCCGCCGACTCCACCTCACCATCCTGGTTACCAGTGATTCGAGTGAATTCTGAATTGTAAACGGTATGGAAGAGTATAATTAGTTTTAAACTGTCACCCTAATCACTCTCTTTACTATTCACTCTCATTTCCTTTTAAATCTACTCTCCTCCGTCTTTATTTTAAGAAATATTCGTTAAGAAGCATAGCATAAGGAAAAACGTGTCACGTCGCCCCAAAACGGCCTTTGGCTGATTTCAGTCTACATAGACTGGGGTTCTGTTTTCCTTCAGAGGTAAATTAAAAGAGGTTTGACATACTATAATTAATAAATTCTTACAAATTGTGTCAATAAATATTATGATTACTTGAATTATGAAAACCTGTGAATGATTACTGAGTCTTTTTATTAACTAGCATACTCTGATCTCCGCCGAAAAGAGGAAAGAATTCCTACAATTGTAATGTTAACATTTAAAGCCCATCCCATTTATTACGTCAGAAATACGTCCCGTATTAAATATTGTTGACAAAAATAAAATTGACTGACTAAACTATCAATAATTGTTGGGGTTGTGTTCGTCATTGGGAGGTAACTGACCGGAGTGTATTCGGTCTGGGAGTAGTCGAAACTGCGGGGAAACGGAGTGCAATATTGGCTGGCTCAAGGAAATCGAGAAGCTTGAGGTACAGATGTTTGCAGCTTACAACTGTGCAGAAATCCTAGAAATGGGAAAAGCAGTAGATGCTATTGCCAAAGATCTGTCTATTTACCAAGAACGGTTTGTAAGTCTGAGTTACATCATTTCGTTTCTGACAGGCAGACTGTTAGAAGGAAGAAATATCCTGAGAGAAACAGGAAAATAATCGTTATTCGACATCGTAGTTACACACAGCCGTAGGGAGATAGTTGATAGGAGATGGCAATGACCATGAATCAAATATACCTAGAATACTCGGTAAAGTGTAAGTAAATTGTGTTCACTTTTTGTAAAGTGTACGTGGCAAACTTGATGAATTCTACATATTTTCATACAAGTTTCTATCAAAGGTCGTAGTACACGATTTCTAAAAACACTACCAATGATGTGAGATCTCAGAGATTGAGACGCACATCTCAATCAAGAAGGAAGTCGTGATTCACATTATTCTTGCAACACACCCATCCCGTTATTTCCGTGATCATCATCTACTACCTACGACTTTCCTATTAGAATGGATGTGCTGATGGGCAAGAGAGAACGGCATCCACCTTCCTTGACGTATAATCTAGGACAAGCGTGACAAGTATGATGCTTTCACAAATACTTAATAGCTTTTGTTTCATCTATTGTATTCAGTTAGATAATATACTACTTTCGCAACTTTGCGAAAGTTACTGTATCAATATTTATATCTATATTATTCTCATTTTTATGATAACATTAATATGCATGTAAAAGTATAATGCTTAAACCACAACTAAAACAACATTGTGTTTCTGTTACCACTGTGTCATTTCCTTATGACTAAAATCAAGCGTATGATTTCATTTCCGATTGAACTCGAGTTTATTCACTTTGTTGTTCAGTTTTAATGCGCATTTATGTATCCCAAGAAATTATTTGATGTCATGTATTGTTTTCATTCACACAAAAGGTTTACGAGTAAATCACTTGCAATTTGGAAACTAACCGATACAGTTGTTCTTTTTGTGAAGTCAATTTTATTCTCAAGAATAATCATCTATCTGTATTAGATCAAACACATCTAAATACAACTAACGCGTGGTTATTTTACGCGTGGCAAAAGGCAAAAACGGTTTATGAAACCCAGTTGCAATCAACATCTAAGTTGACAATGACTAGACAAAGCTGCCTTGAAGGAAGTGGTATCCGAGACCATCATCGTGACAAGACTGCAATATAGTAGAATTCTCCGTCCACGTGTCAAATCGATTGAAGCAGAACTGATCTTGCAGCAAGACAAATTTGACGTTACAACAATGGTTACTATTGATAAAAACCATTTTCATCGATCAATTTATTTTCAACTAGTTACATTTTAGTTAAAAATTGACTTCTAACAGTATAGTGAGCACAGGTAACAGTACGAAGTAACTGTGTACGTTGCTGGAATGCGATGACGTAGACGATGACAATTATCTCTCGTAGGGATAGTGAATTAAATTTCCTCCATTCACTTCTTTAGAATTGTAAAATAACTTTCTTGTAATATTGTACAACTAAATTCGGAAATATAAAACTAGTGATAAACGGTGCGACCTTTCAAAAATCACAATTTTTTTGTGTACGCAATGGTGACTGATGTGCGCAGTAACTACAAAGTCACTGTTGTAGATGGCAAAGTCACGAATATGAGCATAAAAGTAGGGAGTGCGGAAATGAAGAAATATTGAAACTATCCATTATACCTTACGAATTTAAAGCTGAACACGAGCTGATTGACATTAATTACAAATTCGATTTGTCAACGGATACTCCGGAAATGACCAAAGTCAAAAAGTAGCGTAAGTAAGGGGGTATACCAAAAAATCGTGGAATCCTTTGTGAACGCTATTAATGAAGTGATTAGTGAAACAATGATGTTCATATTAAAATGTATGTTGCTGAAATATTTATTGCGTGGTGTCAAGTGATGACATGTAAAACAAATCATGGCATATTTGTGCACACAGTAATCCTGATTAGTATGTGTATTGTTACTGCAGTTGCGCTATAGTAAATGCTATAAAGGATTTGTGTTGGTTCTGTTATGCATATTGCCACTGTAGTGTTGTGGATCGCAAAGTTAGGACTATGTGGGGTTGATAACATTTGACAATGATGTAATCATGTGTATATGAATGCCCCAAAGAGTTGTACATGTAACCTCAGCAACAAGTTTCTAACGCTTGGGAGATCCGCTCTATCAATCTATTATGATGCTCCTGTACCACAATACCCTAGTACCTTCGTGTCGTAAGCATCTATCGAACCAAGATAATTAATCCATTCTGGATTCTGGACATAATGTGTATTGTCTTATCTAATAATTCACTTTTGCAAAATGTCTCTCCTATTACATAATCTCGTATTTAATAATTATTATACAAATGTGAACTAGTTAAGCAAAGTTGTTGTTCCAAAGTATTTCCTCCAAATTATTTTAGTAGCTTTCGACTGACGTAAATGCTTTTCCATATATTATTTTTATAGATTTCTGAATCCTTATCTAGCTTTGCTAAACACCTAATCATTTTCAAGGGTCACCTTAAATTTTGCAATATTGAACAGGACCGAGAAAAATGTGGTGCTAACCTAGCTAACAGACGCAGTGTAATATACTGGTGCTCAGACTGTTTCGGAGTTTGCATCGATACAGTGTATATCTACAAGGGACGAGAACTACTAAGCATATCTGCTTTTCAGTGTAACTAATTAAATTAGGTGAGAGTAAAGCTTTGAAGGATTTTGCTTGGCGCTGTTTCACATTGAAGTATGAAACACGATGTAGTTGCGTAGGCTTGTGATTTACCCCTTGATAAATATTTTATACGTTCAGAATGCGGGATAAATGATTTTTGTTTTTACGTTCTATTAAGTATGAAAATCTGCTGTTTCTCACGTCGTGGTCTCGTCGTGTGGTGTTCGCTAGTCCATACAAATTTGGCAAACATTTAGAAACCAATCAACGATTTTGAACACGATTGATTGGTCATAGTTGCTAATCACAACCCTGCGATTAGTTTGGAAATTACTGATGAGTTTCCGCAGTAACTTATAATTTGACAGTGTTTTGACCTTCACGTGGATCTATACATTATTTGTAGTTGTGAAACAATATTAAAAAGGCCTGGTTTCTCAAGACAATTTAGCCATGTCGATGTTAACCGTGTTGTCACAGTCAAAAGAGGTAAGACTTCGTTGAGAGCTTAGATTAGACACACTATATACAGTGTGAGCCCAAATCCCAAGTAATAATATATACACATATGAAGAGAATCATTTATGCTTAGAAAAGTCGAAAGAACTCATACGAAGTTTGAGCGGAACTTCGCGATTCACCCTGTATATATTACTTGGGCTTTGTGTGGAAGACAGGATTTACATTAAAGGAGAAGCTATAGTGTAAAAGCGATTGAAATCGGTGGCCCTACGAGACCCACTCTCCCTTAACGTATACATTCCCGTCAAATAATTCTACTGTTTTAAGCACTAATTACAAACTAGACTGAAGTTTTAAATGACTATATCCTTGTTAGAAGACCTGGGAGTTTCCTTGTATCTTTCTCAAATTTCATTAAATCGAAATTATATCTACTAGACTGACTGATACGTAATTTTCAATGGCATAAAGTAGACGTCTGTTCATTCAGTCTCCCTCAATACTTAAGTAACTTAACTCTCTAACCTTACTTTGGACTTATACTTCTCATATTTCAATAATGATGCCTTGTTGACAAACATAAAAATTTTGTATGCTGTATAAACGATTTTTTCTATAATTGTCTTCAGTAGTGTGCGTTAGTGTGCAATAACACATACTGGCTTTGCCAGCAGAAAAACTAAAGTTATGAGCTATACGCGATGTGTTAATACTTTCCGGGTTACGTAGACTTGTGGCCATCCATGAAGACCGAATGGATCACATCGGCTCTGTCGCAGTCGCAACTTGTTTGATGAAACATCTAAGTTTACTATCATCCTTGTCACTTGTCCCTTGCTTAAAATTTCACCAACAGCCGATGAAGCAAAATCTTAGAAATTTACAGGCAGAAGAAGCATAAGAAGAGTGCACCTGTTTCAAATACAAATAATAATAAGTAAATAGTGAAATGAATGACCGCCACATTAGTGCTGCATATATCGACATAATTTCTGTAAATACGAATGTAAACACTGACCAGTCTTAAAACACAAATGAGGAGAGGATCCCACTACACATCATGCTTCACTTTCTGGAGGTAGCCAAAATTTCCATTCTCCTGGAATTCGGACTTTTGGTTGCAGTTGTGAGCTCATTGTAAAAGCAGGACGATGACAAGAATTGGTTTTAAAAACTTTCCTATCCACAAAACAAATTGCAAAATATTTTCACATATCATCATATTGTAAACACAAGACGACCGAGTATTTTTTACTTTCATATATTAAATTACAGCTTACCCAATGTACTCCATGAGATCTGCATCCTCTTACAATTGAACTAAAACTGCCAATATTATTTTTGAATTTGATTATTTTCTAGAAACTACATTTCTGTACTATTTTGAATGGAAATAATTTAGTGGAAGCAAGCATAAAATAGTGCACAAATGAAACCGGGACTCACAACTTGTTTTTCATTTCATTTCTTATCTCGTTCATGTATTGAGATTTTTTGTGCGGAGGTGCAGCACACAACAGAGAAAAAAACTATTTGCCTACAAAATGCATAGAATTTCACCGTGTCTTATTCAGTTCACATTGCAGTTCTTCTTTTCATTCAGAGAATTAACTGAAGTGTAGCTTGTCGGTACTCGCTCACACTTACCCAAGTTGGTTGGATCAAGTACTGAGGATGATGTGAAGAGTAGAAGAATACTCTATCACTGAATGTGAAAAAAGTAGGGTAGGTATCTCGCCTTTTTGGGTTATAAAATGCAAACTGCATTATTTTGTGCCTTCTCTTCTGTTGGGAAGATATAAAAAAATAAGCATGCATGTTTTGTGGCCTGTGAACTTGTGATAATTTGTACCTACGCTACGCTGCGCTGCGTGCAGTGAAGCAAAAGTCAAGGTCGTGTTTCATGTTGTTCAGGATGCACATAACAAGTTCTCCCTTCTCCTTTTCTAGGATTGATTCACAACTGAAAACTTTTAACTTAAAATCTGGGACCCCGTCGACATTCTATTCTGCCTCCTGTCACTCTTTAGTTGCGATACATAACACGATGACACTTTGCTATGACCCATGATGACATTTTCTTTTGAACCTGCAGTCGTCGCGTATAAAAAGCTTCCATGAAAGTAATGATGGCGAGAAATATGAGCTAATGCGGAAACCACGACATTCCTATGGAGGGAAATCAGTTTGTGGGGATCAGTTAATCTCGTGAGTTACTATATTTGGTATATTGTGCAGTAAGCTTAATGTCGCAAATAACCCGTTTCACAATCAGAAACAATAAAACTTTCCCCAAAAAATTATGTTAAAAATGCATAGGTGGCCGTGAGCCTTGCGTACTTTTTCCTCAAAAAACGGTTCCACTGAAGTTTCATGTTTGCAAATAATATTTTTCGTTCAAAACGCGTTTTGCGACATATTCAATAATTTATACCCTGCTCAACGGGGTTTGGCGTTTTAGATCCTTTCAACTATTACACTGGGCTACAACGAAGGAGCCACGATACCAGAGCATAGCAAATTTTAGCAATTAAAATTTATGATAGCATTTCTAGCTTTGGCCTGCTACCTGTCAAAAAAGTTGGCTAATTGTTATGTCATGTTTATTATATTATTTTATGGCCCATGGAAAACAAATCAATTTTTTCTTGAGTTTTAGTAGCAGGCGGAGTGGACACTTGCGAAACCCTGTATGAATTAGCATATATATATTATGAATGAATGCTTTCTGAAAGGTGGAGCTGAGTGAGCTCTATAAAATGAGAGTAAAAATCGATAGTACGTGTTCAAATATAAGTATTAGTAAGTTTTCATGGCTTTTCCGCAATTTAAATATATAAAAAAGTCTGAAAAGGCAAAATATATATATTCCCCGACTTGAATGAACACACTCGTCTCATCTCCACCTTGTAGGTCTCATTAATTTGTAAATTGATAATAATTGATTTAATTAATGTTATATAACGTGAATGTGCATATACTTTGTTGATCCTAAGGTCAAATATGTAGATATATTAAGAATAATAATAATATGGTGCATTCAAATCCTCTGAACAGGCTATGTACCACCCACCCAAAAAGTAAAAATTGTGAAGGGATGATCCTTCTTGGTGATCCGGCTCGGGGTTTAGTAAAATTACTGCTTTTTTGACTGCTGCACCATGACTGCTTTCCATGTGTATTCTTCTGATCCAGTAGTCAGAACGTGAGCTAGACAATATTGACATGCAGTCACAGACATCAGTTATTAAAATAAAATAATAATAATAATAATTTTAGAAGCATAATAAAAAAATCAGTCAACTCCCACCTCCCACTTTGTCGCCTTACCAATCAGCCAATTACTGTCATCTAGTTCCTACTATCCCGCTGAAGGAAATTGTATGTTCAGTTTGCCAACTAGGATTTGTGGCAAAATGTTCCTAATTACTATTACTTTACGCTAATACCTTACACTTACACTATGCTCTGAATCCTCAGTCCTCACTCCCTCCCATCCCATTATTACATTTTAAGAAATACCACAAAATTATTATTCACTAACAACTAGCACTGACTGATATGATATTGCAATTTTGGTAGTTTTCTTGTCGTGTCCATGCATGCACTAAATAAGGCTAGATGCTTTATTTATAAGGGATATACAATATATTATGTATACAATCCTACAGTTAAAACTTTTCTAGGAACTCATCTACCTAAAGTGACTGGGTTACTTAATGCTACCTACCTACCTATTATGTCTATCCAAATTCACACCCTATTCGTCAATTAGCAGAAGGTCTACAAGAGTGCTAAAAGTAAAATCCAGCCTGACTAGTGTCGTGCTGGCCTCAATGAAATTGGACTGCCCAATTTTTATCTTGAGTGGCCACGCTGAGCGAAGCTGGAGGCGGGTGAGCTTCTTATCCTTAGACCCGCCGCCGGCATTCAATAACTTCATGACCTTTGTCAGAACTGAGAGCGAGAGGGAATTCACCTGTCCAGCCTCACCTACCGCCATCAGATGGAACAGATACAGTGTGGGGCATGCTCCAACTATCATTATCTGATTGAGCAGGGGCAGATCGCTGGATCCACCCAGAATTTTGAAGAGCAAGAAGGTTGTAGCCACTTCGCCAATTAGTATGACTGCAATGATTGCCAGCGAAACAGAGGAGCAGAATGTGCCAAAATAAATATTTATAATCTGGCAAGTTCGATAGAGCTTCAGGTGAGAGGACAAGTCTACGTCTTCTTCTGGGACGAGGAGGCGGTTTGACATAAACCCGAGCAAGCTTTTCTGGCAAAGGGAACCAACCAGGAGGTGGATACACCCTATTGCCAGCTGGGGGAGGAAAGCGTTCCAGAACACGACATGGGGAATTGCAGTGCCAACACCTATGGCCACCCTTTTTGCTAACCAGTCATAGTCATCACCAGTACTACTTGTTCCATCACTGCACCAGCCAATCATCGATGAAAACATGTTCAACGGTGAGCATGGCGCCGCCACTGCAACCAGCGAGTAAAACCAAGGATGCACCACTTGGATCATGACCCATCCCCTGGATTAATAGTTTCCTCACGGCGCGTGGTCGAACGCATTCTTGGAATGCTTCATCTAAAAATAAAAGTAATAATCGCGGGGGTCAGAAAGTTTTTTGGTATAATCAAAAATGTAATAATTAAACATGATGAATAATGATGATGATCAATTTTTTATCTAGTTTTTACCATTTCTCCTGTCATTCGCGATGTAAAGGAGTCCATTGAGAAATTCCGCACAGTCTGACGCATTTTCGCGGAATGCGACTGAAGAAAGTGCGACCGAAATTGCAACCAAGGAAATACATCCTCCTAAAACCCCCAATCCCTGATCCCCTGACTTCCACGCCGTCCACGCATTTAGTCCGTACAAGCAGCCGCCGGTGGTCATAAGCAAAGCCCAGCGTCTCGTTTTAGATATGGCATCACAGGCCACTTCATATCCCCCCTGCTTTCCGTTCCACAAAACACTGGTGCCTGGGGGTATCCTACGGGCAAAGGAATGACATTTGGCCAGGTCTTTGTGCACCCCAAGTTGAATTAGCATGTTGATTTATGATGCTCCTGTTGATGATCCTCCCGACTTTACTAGAAGAATGCTTTCATGACGATGCATCTATCCTTTGCTCATCTACTTGTCTGATCATGAGTTTTCACTGTTTGTTCACTGTAGTTGTAACTGATTGTGTGCGGGAAAGCCAATAAAGTCCTGAATATCCTTCCTCCTCCTCCTCCTGAAAGAAAGCGGAGTTATAAAACCAACTTGCCAAATTTTGGCTGCCAAAACATTTTAATTTTTAAATGATGGTTGGTGTTTTAGTAGTGGAACATCATGCTCATTTATTTATTACCCCGTCAAAATCCTAGTCTCGGTTGGCTTTTCAGAGAGAGGCAAGAAGATTGGCAGAGGTGGACGCTTTTCGCTGTGTAGTCATATATTTATTTTAAAAAACCTGAACATAAGTAAATGGCTTGCCATGTAAGTGTTTGTTGAATGCTTGTAGCTCTTTTCAACAATTCCGCAAAAAGCAAGCACGCCAAGGTTAAAGTCAGCATTTACCTGTCATGGAATTTACCTGTCAGCAATAGTCAGCATTCTCAGCATTATTATTATATTCCGTTCTGCCTATGAAATGGAAAGACGAGATTTGTAGTAGTTCATGGTTCATATCGATTTAAATGTTTTGGCAAGAATTATATTAGCTGCATCATTTAGTATAACATAAGCCACCAACGAAAAAATGGAATACGAGGTGACAGACTGGCACTTCGTCTGACAAACTTTGCAACCAAAAACTGACTGACTTGTCATTTCTGCGTACCGATTAATGGGAATTTGTACAACAAGGTTGTACATGATGATAGACGATTTCTTTTGCATCGAGTGATATCTACTACCTACTATGTTGGTCTTGCTTTGTTCGTACTCACATTCACATATTATTACAGCCAGCTTCTGTGTGAGTGTATTGGTAAGCTACGCTTCAATTCTGGACTTGGACAGGGGGACGCATTGTGAAATGGCTTGAGAAATGAGAAGAGAATCCTGAACATTTTCACAGTGAGTGGCGGTGTTGGGAAACAAACGTGTGTAATATTGGTATACTGTGCTGTATGCCCATTCCAAAATGCAATGCATATATAGAGGATACTAGAATTGAAAGGGCATAATAAATTTTGAGTTTAGGCCATCATTTCGTTTCCGTTTCACACAAATTTTCATTATGGGAATATCAGTGTTGAATGTTGAAAGCAAAATACCAACGCAAATATCATAAACACAACACAAGTCTGTGTTACCGATAAATGCAGTCTGTGCGGATGAGGACTTGAGGAGAAATGTGGAAATCCTAAAACTAATTATGATACCCAAAACAAAATATTATGATGTTGCGTCAGATTTATTTTAACAGTAGTCGATAAATTACATTAAGTTGAGTTGATCCACTTCTTGACACTACATGATTCCACATTCCCAAATTAAAATTGACTTGGAAGCCCCCTTTTTCCTTAATTATACTTTGCTACGAGTTACTTTATTGGCCAAGTGAACAATATAATCGTAATATGAATTAATAGCTCTTTAGTTACAAAATTCTTTCTAGCCTTCCTAGGATTTCTCAGCATATAATGTTTCTTAGAGCTCTACATGATTGGATGCAACAATACAGATACAGAGCGTTCAGCATGATTGTACAAAATGTCACATCG
>JAANSN010004205.1:0-15794 GCA_036850665.1 Dicranocentrus wangi | reverse complement strand
AAATTTAATAATCTAATGCGCTAGTAGAATGAATACAATTAATCTCATGCCTTTGTGAGTAATAATTGCTAATTAAATTTATTGAGTCAGCTGAATTGAGGGAGGTAATGCGAACGTACGCAACGTAATAAAATGGGAATTCGGAAATGACAAAAACTAGTTCAATCAAAAATGTATACCAAGTATGTAAAATAATTTTATGAGTATCAGAGCTGACGTAGAGATACCTATTTTAATACCCAATAACCTCGATGAACATGAAACGAAATGGAGCGGTGGTACGTACGCTGAAAAACAATAAGTTGCTGTTAGAACTCAAATTCACAATTTGGTGGGTGGTGTTACGCGTTCCACTTCCATTCTTAGAAATCCTTCGAGAAATAAGTGTGACAGAAAAGATGAGAAGGCACCTTGTCTTTTAATACAGTTTTCCAGGACAGTTGTTACAATTTCACGAAAACTGTGTGGGTTCTAAGCACAATGTAAAATTACGTTCTAACAATAAATCAAAAGTTGACGTCTGTGTGAGAGATACGTATATTATGATTATTTCTAACAATTACTATAAATACGTAGGTACAAAAATAAATATGCGTTTGTATTCTTAACTCAAAATACTTTAAATCATTCTAGCCTACAATCAATCATCACAATTCACGCTCCATTGTTTTATATCTGTATTGAGAATTTGGTACTTCATTATTTTCTAATTCATCAAGACGCCTTTTTTCTGTTTCCCATTTGAAGATAGACTTGGCACACAACTTTGTAAACTCTGCACAGTTTCCTGCTCGTCCTGCCATTTCCGCTTTGAGATACTCTGGCATGTGACTATCCGCGTAGGGGGATTTGCTAATGCTATGGAAGGGTATAATGACATAAATGTTAATATAAAATCCAACATTTTGATATTTCTACCAAAAGTAAATTAATAATTTCTTGTTAATAAAATATTAATTCCCAGGAATGCGTACCTAAAGAACAAGGTAATCATTTCTCCTAGAAGACCATAGCCCCGTTGCATAGGATACCTATAGATAGATAGATAGTACTTTAAATTGAACTCAGCTGCAAAAAGTAGCTGTTCTCCCGTTCATACCACTGAAAAGTAACACTAACCTGATGTCATGCAATTCACAGATAACTCTTAACATGCATCCCCTCCCTTCAAATCCAATACCAGCTAAAAGGTTCTCCACTCCCGGTAAAATTAAAGCTCTCTCCCCTCCGGGATGGGACATTTCGGGGGGAGGTAAAGCCATTACAGAGCGTGGTTTTCTGGTACGACTTCTGATACCTGGGTAGATTCCTCCAGCTCCGGCTTGTTGATGTAGCAAAAATGGAAAATGGCCATATGGAAACAGATTACTTTTAACGGTTTTACCCTTGTCGTCATCGTCATCCGTCTCCTCTTTACTCTCCATTTCCTCTTCATCCTTTTTCTTCATGGGTTTTTTAGTCGTTTCTTCTTTCTTGTTGCAGTCATCCCCTATGCATCTCATAATAGGACCAAAGGGATAAAAAGGTGGTCTGTCGAAAGGGAAAATGTGCCACTCGTCGGTAAGGCCCATCTTGTCAAGATATGCTAAAATTCATGTAGAAATGAATTTTTTAGTTTTTAAACAAAATATATGCGTAATGCTAAAAATACTCAAATACATTGTCCTGTTCTACTTACCGTATAAAACCCAGCTAATTTGCATGTCAGCGTTAAGTGACCCTTTAAACGCTTTCTGTCTAAATCCCGGCACCGTTATTTGGGGAGTCAAAGTCAATACAGTTCCCTTCGGAAACATGAACTTTCTCTTTTTCTTATTCAGCCACAATACCCTGCTCGCAAATTCTCCGGCTCTTTTCATTAACTCACCGGTGGAATTATCATTGGCTAAGTTATTCTGATTTGGTTGCGAAACATTTCTTAAATCCTGATAGGATTGGGCTGATATCACTGAGATAACAAATGGGAGGATAAACAGACCCAACTTCAAACCACCGGGAGCGCCTTCCTTCATTTTAAAATTAAATTGTAAACTAAACAAACGTAAAATGTGTTAACATTTGCGACGCAGCGCAGGACACAGAGGACAAGGAGTTGTAGACTTTTCAGACTCTTCGCTACTACTGGTCTACAAGCACACATGATTCAATAACATAACCATTTTTACGAGTGACAATTATTGAATGCTAATTTACTACATGGAAATAGAAAAGTGAGAGACATTGAAAGTAAAAGTTTGTACTAAGTAATGTCAGTTCAATTACTCCTTGCCTGACGTAATAATACAAACATTGTCGCTTTCATCGGAAGTCGTAAAGCAGGAAAAATGTTGACGATAACGAGTTTCGTTTCGTCTAGGTGCAGTACGAAAGTCACCAATGTCAAAGTCATATTTTGATGTGCATCGTTCGTGATGGTGGAGAGCCCTTGCGCGAATCTTCAATAAGTAAGATTAACTTGATTCGCCACTATACTTCCTATTGTTTGCATTTTGGCAGTTTTCGCTGTTTACCTGCTATTTTGGCTTAAGCTTGCTCATCTTACCATACATTACGCGGCGCAATCATGATATGACATAATTGACGCGAAGAAAAAGTGGAGTCGCGATACAGGTTTTTCACAATACAAATCGTGTCCTATGCATTTTCAATAGCATATTGCATGTGCAGATGCACTAAAGATGCGAAAAAATATATGTGTCAAAAATTCACCAAAACTCTCCCACTGTACTACCTACTGATGTTGACTAAAAGAACGTATAATATGTAATAAATCGACTTTGAAGCATAACGGGAGTATGTACACGTGAAAGTCCTAATCGGGCATAAAATTTTGTTGAAATTATGTTTACAAAAGCCTCTTACATAGCTTAATTTTGAAAACTGCCTTATCTTTAGTTTGTTTATGCAAGTCCAAGTTCAAAGTATCAATTTTAAACATCAAGAGTAAAAATATGGATGACAAAAAAGTTAATGTTCACTTACAGCATTTGAAAACATTCCACTGAGACAGTTGAAACTTGGTAGAATTGAAAAAATGAATTTCATATCGTTAGACATTATAACATCTGCATCTCTGGAAACTTTTCCTAAATCCAAGTTATTCTCGTTTCATTTTAAAATCGTAAGCCGTGTACGTAACTTAAATAAAACGATCTACATGAATATGTAGTGTGTTATCTGAGAATTTGAGAAGTGATGTGATATTATTATAAACCTGCCAAAGATTACGATTACGAGGTCACACAACAAGCTCATGATTGTGCTAATACAATAAACATAGCAAAATATTATATCATTCTTCACTTCATGACTAGGTAGCAGGGAGGAATATTTATAGGAAAAGCATGAGTTTTGTAGACAGAGGACCTGCTTGTATACACTGGATTATAACATTTCATAAAAAAGTTATGGATATGCTACAACAAACACTAAACACTTATGCAAGATAAAAGATGTTCTCATTGAATCAGTTATATGCTTGAAAACAATATAGGATTTTTGTTAAATGTGTAGTACACAAACTAATGTATCATTCAAAAAGAAAACCTGATGAAAGCTGGAAATTAAGTAAAAACAGCTCATAATTTCAAGGGTGACATGGCATGTCAACACATAGAACACTAGGCATTAATGTACCTATTGAGGCATGCTATATATACTTACTTGTGGTGTAATTGATGCACGCATACGACAAACAAACATAGGTAATATATTACACTGCGTTCTCAACAAGTTTACAGTTTTGTTAACAAACAAAACCTGCTTAAATCATGTGAACTGATAACCTGAAANCTTAAATCATGTGAACTGATAACCTGAAACATAAATACGACGACGTTGTCAACATGCTTTTAAACACGATATATTGGAATTCTTTGAAGAGCATCATTTCCTTGAAAAACGTGGTTGCCTCCATACCACGCTGTTTCTGTTGATATGATTCCCATTCCAGACTGAAGGATCAGAGTCGCAGTACAAACTCCGTAAAAGTGTGAATGCTCATTAAGAGTAAGAGTTTAGAAATTTCATAAGTTTATTGGTCTACGGACTACTATCAGCATCCAGAGCATCACTTTTTTCCCGTATTTCAGCTCTCAAAAATAGCTTATTGGTGTTATGCGTGCATAGCGTCCAATAGATTAATTATTATCGTTGGATGAACTTGCTTTGTGCTAGTTTTGACTGAGTCCGTAGTAGTTTAAGTATATCCAAGTTTTTGAAAATAGTATAAAAATATCATTATTTACGATTTGGTGCACATATCATTAGCACAGTTCCACGTTGCATTTCATGCATCTCACTGTCTTTTTCCGTAAGGGTGAGCATTAAACTGGAGATTTTCATAATGAGCAACAAGGACATTCCCACCAACGGCAAGGATGCTGTTGGAGTCGAGGTTCTTGCCCGGAACATGACAGACATCGGGTTCAAGTATAATTGGTGCATAGAGGATTATCTCAAAGGCGTGGATGATGAAGTGGACGTTGACAGTTCAGTTTTTGAAGTAAGTATCTGCACACACATTCCATTTGTAGAAGTAATCCCGCATTAAATTGTTTGTTGTAATTGCATCCGAATTTTGACATTGAAAAACATCATTTTTGCAGATTAATGTAAATGGTCTACAAACAAAGTGGTCGTTAGCCCTCCGATATTGGATGGATGAAAATGGGCTCAGACTAACTAATCCAGTGGTCATCTGCCTTAATTTGGTCTCTGCCTCGCTGACGCTCCAGGCCCCTGTAACGGTCGATTACGCAGAGCAGTTGCAGGTGCAGTTTGTAAAAGAAATGAAAGGGCAAAATAATATATTCGCACACAAAAACAAGTAGTTTTTAATTTTAGGTTCGCTACCAATTCGGCATTTGGAATCCGGCCGTAAAACAATATGAAGTGTGTCCCGTTGGCAGTCACACTGTTGAAGTGAGCAACGAACCGATAACGACCCTTCTTAGTATCGGGGCCCGGGATATAATCATTTTGGACAGACATTTGTCGGGAAAATGCATTGAAATCTTTTGCAAAATCATGCTGGTGTGTTGAGATTTTTGGAAATTACATTTTTGTTTACTCAACGCGAGTCAACCGAGCACCAATTTCACATACCACTTTTGATGAAAACCATACAGGTTCGTGAAGAATTGGAGCAACACTCGTTGGCCCTTGACCTCTGGACAAAGTTAAGGTCAGGAGAGAACTGTGATGTTACCATACGATCATCAGACGGGAATCTCGTACCAGCTCATAGGACTATTCTGGCATGTCGTTCATCAGTTCTTGGTGGGATGATTAATAGCGAAGGGCATATCAAACTTGACATGTCTACACCTCTGCTGACATCATTGCTGCAATACATTTACACAGATCGTGTTGACCCACTAGACTCACCGCAGAATTTACTCAAATTTGCAGTACAGCTAGAGATGCCAGGGTTAAAAGTAATTAACACAGACAAAAAATTGTGGTGACGCATTTCCAAATTATGTTATTCTAATATATTTTTTACTTTGTATAGAGCATTTGTGAAAAAGCGTTGATTGACTCAATCACACCTAGAAACGTCGCAGCCCTGCTACTTATCGCTGATACTTTTGGCTGTGACCTTTTGAAAAAGTCGTCGTTGGGATTTGTTGAAGAAAACAGTTTCCGCAATTGTCAAAACAGTGGCATGGAAAGTGATGGAAGAAGTAAGGGAATTTTTTTTATTGAACCTTTGTGCCGTCTTCATATAGTAAAGCATCCTTTTTATGACCCAGATTGAAAAACGGGTTTAAAAGGTACTGGATTCTCTGAACCTTTGTTTTCCCTTTTTAGGTGAACCCAAAACTGTTTGAAGAAGTCTGCCAAACCTTATAAGTGGACTGCTAAAATGTTCTACGTTTACATTTTGGGTAGATTTTTGTCACATATCATATACCGTATCGTACCAATAAGATGTACCAACATATTAGATCTGTATATTAATATTCATATAATGTATCTTGTATCTTATATTCATCTAGTTTTTAGTTGTAGACATGTACGCACGCATACATACACACAATGGGCTCAGAACAACTTTGTCACTGACATTGAAATAATTTTTCGTATATGTTACTGACGTAATATTTATCCTTTCGGACTAGGTTAAATGAATTATTATGTATGCTCACCCTTGGGACTTTGAATGCTTATTGAACAATAAGTTTGGGGTACAGCCCATTCTCTGATCGAACACACGGACCACCATTTCATCCACAGTAGATATATTTTAGGCATCATCTTAACAACTGCATTAGGCAAGGACCCCAAAACAGAAAACCTTTTCACACATACCTACCCTAAATGTTGTCTACCGCTGGGCCCATTTTCTTGCAAGTAAAATCCCTCTTCATTTATACTTTTCTGGTATTTATACACAAAACACCAAGTGTACAAGTATATTACTCATTCATAGCAGTCATAATAATATTTTTACAGGTTTTGATCCCTAGTTTTCATCTCGCTTTCTTCTAGCTCTGTCTGTTTGGTTATCCCTGTTATCAGCGTGTGTATGTATACGATATGAGTGACTAACTGATACTGCTCCTTTGTCATTTATTTTTTAAGTAAGTCCAACTCATTATTAGTGGCGGTATTCCAGTATACAGTAGTAGCATTTCCTTCTACGTCTGCCGTATGCCGTACACAAGCAAATGCAGTGTGAGGTGAGTGTGACACGTATTTTCGATTCCAGCAGTGTTTTATGATATGTGTGGTGTGGAGTTTTTTTTTTAGTATATGGCTTATGAAATGTTGGTAGACAGGACGGACAGACGCGTACGTTATCTCGGACCCTTCACATATCATCCATAGAGTTTTTGACAAATGTTTCGCGTTATTTAGATGTTTTAGATTAGAATCAGTTTGCTAAAGGTATTGCTAACATATCGCTACGCAGCAAGCACAGATCATTTACATTTGCCAGTCGCCTATCTGGAAATATGCATATCGTATAGGGATACTATACATGCCACTACAGTTCATAGTGCATGTGTTTGTGTTCGGTTCGGTCAATAATGTTTTAATTAAATTGAATAAATCTGTGAAAGTGGAAACCTATATATGACTATGACTATTAACCATTGGTGAAAAAGTATTGGGAGTTAATAAAGTGCATCGTGTTATTGGAATTGTTTGTTTCGATTGCCTTCACATACAATGCATTTATAAGTTAAGTGCTTCCAGGGAGAACAATAATCCATGTTGCATTGTACCGGCGGCTTGTATCCGGACTCTTGACCTGCGACGGTGACATTTTATGGTGTCTCATTCTTGTCACGATATAATAATACTCCAACTGGACTGTGAACCTTCTGACCTAGAGACTACTGGAGCATAAATATTGAAAATATTCGGTAAATATTAATTTTCAAAGCATCTATATCTTAAGCAATCTTAGTACTTTATCGTCTGAAGCATGAGTTGTAGCAGGGAGGCTAAAGGGCAAGCGGGAGAAATCGACAGGGCTCTTCGCGATATTCCTATCATTTAGCACTATCATCAGTTCTCTGTTGATTTTTGGTTTAAAATTACTCAAAATTTGGGCTACGTACGACTATTTTGTTTTTTACTGAAAATCGTTTGTGGCCACTTGCACTTGTGTACTTGTGCATTCGGCGGTACACGGCAGCCCGCTGCACTATGCATCTGCATCTTTGTGTTGTGTGTTCCTCAGTTCCCCGTCGTGTGTGGCTGTGTGTCTGCTGGTGTACGTTTTGTTCTACATTTTAAAATGTAAGTAAGTAAGTACATAAGTGTAAATATGTGCATGCATTGCCTGTAGCCTGTCAGTAATACGATGCATGGTGTGATTAAGATTACGTAGACGATTCTTTTCTTTTTCCTACAAATAAGGCATATTGCATTGCACAATATCGAGCATGAGTGGCTGATTGATACGAACGAGTACATATATTTACAATGACAGTAGTACGCACTACGCTCCCCCGCGTTTAGGTTTTTTAGGTATATGTTATTACACGAACCATGTCCCAATTCCCAATACTAATCCTAAAAGTTTACTCTTGCGAAGATGCTTTTTGGGTTTGGGTGGGCTTATGCATTCACCTTTGGTTAGCGACAGGAAAGGAAACGTTTTCCACATTCTTATTCATACATACATATACGTAGTACATTATAGTTCGTTAGTTACATGTTACATATACATACAACCACACGCACACCACAGACTAATAATAACAGTAATCAAAATAATTGCTGCTTTAATTAAATAAAATTATTTAACATTTATTTGACAGTAACTAACTAACAAACTGGAAGTATTAGACTGTGTCAACCATGAGCGGTAATATGCAGAGGCCGGGCCCAGCGTCCCCATTTACGGAAATGACAACGGCAGATCAAGTACGCAAACTTGTGAGCGATGTCTGTAAAACCCAGAGTGGCAGCATTCAGAAAATCTCGTCCAGTAAAGATTGCCCGCTTAAAGAGGTACGCCATAAAAGTAAATATCATACATGAACGTATTATTAGACATAAGAGATTTTCATTGATTAAATAAATTGATTTCAATTTATAAGGATAATCTTTAATATCTCCACAGATTTTAAACGCCTTCCTGCGATCACTTGCAGAGCATAGTGATGCATTCAGCAAGGCTAATAAGAACAAGCCCTGGTGCCAGTGGTTCCCCACGGTATAAAATCAAGTCAAATAGCATGCACAAGCTATTTATTTTAGGCTATTACTACTTTGATACTGATATTGTCGGTTTTTATAAAAATATTATAGGTATGCAATGAACTACATGACGACTGGACAAAGGTCTTCGTGAACAGTAAAATAAAGTCGGCATTTGAAATGATTCATAACAACAGTCCAACGGATGCTATCATAGAGTTAATAAAACGAGAAGAAATAGACGTCAATGTTCCGCATCCCAATCCGAACGAGCGGAGAACTCTACTGGGAATGGCAGTTGAGTTGGGAAGGACGCAGATTGCCAAATACTTGATTACTAAGGGGGCCAACTGTAATCAAAAAGCTGGACGCTTCGGCTCCCCTGTCCATGCGGCATGTGCCTTAGGTAATCTTGAGCTAATAAAATTCATGATAGAGTCGGGAAACGGGGACGTTAAACTAAAGAGTGAAACTGGAGTCACACCCATGCACTTTGCCTGTGCCGACGGAAATAATTACGAATTGGTCAAGTACTTGATTGAAAAGGAAGTTCGTCTGGACGAGAAGGACGACTTTCACCAGCAGACCCCTCTGCATCTGGCCTGCGAACGAGCAAACACTGGAGTAGCGAGCTTGCTGATTCAATATAATGCGAAACTCCACGCAGAAGACAGAAATGGGAAAACTCCATTTCTCATATTATGCTCCAATAAGGATCCAACGGGCCATGGGCGTTCTGTCCAGATAGCTCAGGCCATGTATCTAAAAGACCCCAAAGTCATCGAAATCCGCGACAAGGAGGGGAATTCGTGCTTACATGCCGCTTGCAAAAGCGGAAATGCTAATATGGCGCAAACTCTGATTGGATACGGGTGTCCCGTCAATGCCAAAGGGAACCGGGATGAAAGTCCGATGTGGTCACTGATCACCAGCACCAGCGACAAAGCGTTCAATCAAGTAGAGGCCACATTACAAGTTCTACTAGGAGCACATGCTGAATTGAACGCAGCATCCGACGATGGCTCAACTCTCCTCCATTTTGCTGTACGCGATGGAAATCCAAAACTCGCAGCATTCTTGGTCAATCAGGGAATTGATACTACCAAGGTAGATGTGTGGAAACAAACGGCAGAACAATTGGCAGTGTCCATGAAGAATGAGACACTGGTTAATTCTATCAGAAATCCGAAACAAATGGAATTGGTACCTTACCATCAAGGTGAACAAAACCAAAATGGATATGTCGTTCCAAACGACATTAACTATCATATAACTGCATACACCACATCTAGGCCCTCTGACCCGAGAAAAAGACATCAGCAGCAGATGCCTGTTGAACAACATCCCAATAAAGTGTCTAGAGACAGCTTTGCAAGGAGTAGTCGAGGACGCGGACGATAGATTAGGAGACAGCTCTGCATTCTTCCTTCTGTATTGACTTCCATGTTCGTGACTTGTGGGTTAGTGGAAATTTAAGAAAACCCAAGACTAAATTAGAAGTGTTAGCAGTGTTTTTAAGATTACGATTGCTGGGTTATAATTAAAACTCAACGTTTGATAAGGTTTATCGTGTGCGCATAAACTTGTTTCAATCAATGTGTCAGTACAATCAGGGTCCAGTGTGTGGATGAAAATTTAAAATTTAGGAGTAATAATATAAATTTTATTTTATCAATAAATACTGGGTTTTTATTTTATATTTTAAGTAGAGTTGTAAAATAGTATAAATGTAGTTCATGTGTGACGTTTCAAGAGTTTATTAGAATAAATAATGACCATAATTTTATATTTTATTAAAACATTCAAATTATCAAAGCTCGTCATAATCACTATACTGCTTGGACCTGAGAAGGGATACAGGAACTTCGTTTTCTTCTAGCTCATCTTGTCCTTTTTTTACGGTTTCCCATTTGAAAATGGACTTGGCACAGGCTCTCTTATACTCCGCACAATTTCCAGCTCGCCCTGCTACCTCGGCTTTCAGATACTCGGGCATGTGACTCTCCGCGTAAGGCGACTCGCTTATACTACATGGCATAATTAATGAGCACATTTTAAATTTTCATTTGAATCATTTGATGATATTAACAATTGTGACAAATAAGGCGTACCTGAAAAATAATGCAATCATTTCACCAAGAAGTCCATACCCGCCTTGCATAGGATAGCTATAGATAGATAGATAATAGATAGATAATACTTTATTAAAGTGTTAATTGAACTCAGCTGCAAAAAGTACTGAAAAGTAACACTACGGCCATTCTATCAATTAAACGATGACTTTACTCTACAAATCATAAAGATATTGGTACTAACTCATGAATTTCACAGATAGCCCTTAACATGCAACCCCTCCCTTCAAATCCGAAGCTTGACATAATGTCTTCGATTCGAGAAATTAAAGTAGCCCTTTCACCGCCGGGTATGCTATCCGGTGGGGGAAGCGACATGACTGAGCGCGGTTTTCTAACATTACTCCTGGGCTTTGACTTTTCCTCCTCCTTGGCTTCACTCCCGGCTCGTTTATGGAGAGGGACGGGAAAGTAGGTGACAACTTTGGTGGGCTTCTCACTTTTTAAAGGATTCAGATGTTTGTACTCAAATTGCTGTGGATTCAAGTACGGGTCCATTGGATATACTGGTTGCATTGGGTTTCCCCACTCGCCCTGTTTCTTATCTTTGTCATTGTCCTTTTCCTTCTCCTTTTCCTTTTCCTTCTTCTTAAATCCGTCTTTTGGCTCTATTGGTCGCATGAGTGAGCCAAATGGGTAGAACGGAGGTCTGTCAAATGGAAACGGGTGCATGTCATGTGTGTACCCCAGCTTGTCCATGTTCACTAGAATATAGTTTACAGTATTTCTATAAATAACATTTGGAAGACTTTGGAGTCAAAAGTTGGCCATAATTAACAATCAACAATACTTACGGTACAAGAACCATGTTGCCTGGAAGTCCGAATTGAGCGATCCCTTCAGGGCCTTTTGCCTAAATGCAGGTACTGTGATCTTTGGAGCCAAAGTGAGAATTGTTCCCGTAGGAAAAATAAACTTTCTCTTTTTCACCCACAACACCCTACTGGCAAACTCCCCTGCTCGTTTCATAAGCACTGTGGCATTTAAATTATCGAGAATAGGTTCGGTTTGATTTTGAGCAACTTCCTGATTGGCATTTTGAGAAATGGCTGAGCACACCGAAAATGAGATCGTGCATAAAACAGCCACTGCCAATGTTTTTCCAAACAACAGTTTGGAGACACACAGGAGTTCTCTCATCGCGTTAAATCACGCAAAATCACTTTTAGTTCCCGTTGACCAATACTCAAACAAACAAAGGAGAACGATTAGAAAGATGTGCACTATTCCACACCTTCACACCAACTGACTCCATTGGGATCCCTTAGATCAAAGTAAAACATATTGATAAGCCGACAGATAAAAAGTGGATATATAAAATGACCAAATATCACATTTCCTCGATAGCCGGTAGAAAAAGGAAAAGTTTTTTGTGTAATAAATAGGCATACTACTTGGTAGGGTTCCGTTTTTCCCTGTTAACCCATCGAGCTGTTGCGACGTAAGGTATATGACCTTGCTTTGATTTTTTTCGCTAATATACAATTTAAGT
This sequence comes from Dicranocentrus wangi, assembly GCA_036850665.1. Classification (NCBI taxonomy): domain Eukaryota; kingdom Metazoa; phylum Arthropoda; class Collembola; order Entomobryomorpha; family Entomobryidae; genus Dicranocentrus; species Dicranocentrus wangi. Next base: position 3,509 of record JAANSN010004205.1, on the reverse strand, counting down.
AGATAGTTAATATAGCATAATCATGCAATACAGGCAAACCGTACAGATGCAACAGGTCTGAATTTTCGAATAGTTAAAAATTTGCCTTTTTAAGTACCTTTAAGGAATTCATTGAAAATCTTGCTATTGGTTATAGACCATATACGAACTGTCATAATAATCTGTAGGTATGCAATTAGCAATACATACATAATAATACAAATCTCGTCATCACCCGACGAAAAGCGTCTCGCACGTTGTCGGAATCAGAATAAGATTATATATTATGTACCGTAGTGAGAATCCCAACAAATAATGACATATCATATTATACGGGGACTCGATTCACGTTTCACTGGGGTAGTCCATCGTAGTTAGACAAGCGCTATATCAAGTCCACATTTTGCTTTTAATAAGAAGCCCTTGTCTTGTAATGTGACTTGGATTCCCTATACCAATGTATTTCACCTTACGATTTTCAACAAAGATTAGTGCTTTGTCTGTGTGTGTGTGTGTCACGGTATAATTCACATCACAACGCAAGCCATGAGGGAAAAGTGTTTTCAGGATATACCGGTTTTCTTTAGTGACTTTTGAAGGGAGTGTATTTTGAAATGCGTTTAAATGAATTACCATGTATGTATGCTGAGCGTTGAAGAATGAAAAGTTGGCAATCAAATAAGTCCTCCTGCTGCCTTTTCATTTAGAGATCGTGAACTTGACATTATATAGATAGATCGATCAGGATTTGTTTCCTTTTATGATTTTGATGTGTGCAATACTCGTTACAGGGCATAGAAAATGCATAAAAAGATGCATGTCAAGTTCTCATCTTCCTAATGAAAGATTTTGCTCGATTTGTGCTACCCTGCCTGACTGACAGATTGAGAATATGAAAAGGGTGAATTGAAAGGTGCAGCAGTGACTCTGGGATGTAATCAGTAATCGTAATTGTGCCTGCTTAGTTGGCTATTTAAATAAAAAGGTGTTATGCCAAATGAATAGTTGTTTACAAGCATGTTGTTAAATTTTTTTCCATTCTAGTTAGAAATAAACTGATAAATTGTTATGTATTGGCTTTCACTTTCAGACAAAAAATGACGAAGTCAGTGATATAATGACGTTTTTTATGGAAATAGATGTTGGCGAAAACGCTTGTAAAACATTTATGATTTATTCATTTTTAAATTTTTCCTATGATAAGTCGTAACTTTTACATTATAGATAAAAATACTGTTTGTTATTATTTTGAAGTAAAAATGGAATATGGACATTTCCTCATGAAGTAACTGCAGTCTCCATATTTTCCAGCTATTTCCGCCTTTAAGTATCCAGGTAAATGAGATTTTGCGTAGTCTGACTCACTAACGCTATCCAACCCAATGAATCAATCCAAACAAATTAACAAATCATGCCGATTCGTTCGATGGATCAGACTTGTCTGTGTCAAATTCTTTTGAATTAAACCTTACCTAAACAACATGGTTAAGAATTCGCCGAAAAGGCCAAACCCATACTTCAACGGAATATGATGGAATACTTCACAGACAACCCTTTGAAGACAAGCTCTTCCATTGATTTTGAAAGAATTCAGAAACTCTTCTGCACGACCAATTAAAGTAGCACGTTCCCCTCCGGGGGTATACGGAGGAAGAGACATTATAATAGGTACAGCCCTACCACAATCTGGTCTTTGTTTTCTGTCTTTGCTATTACACGTTTCCAACCGTCTTCGGAAAGGACTGATTCCTGCTGGAGACGTCATGTTTGGAATTAAATTGGAGAAATCAAGAGGCCATGCATTGTCGTTGGATGTCCATCCTAAACCCTGAAATAAAACTGACAATTGATAAAGTTTTTTTTAAAGATCGAATCACCTTCGTTTGCAGATGGATGGATTGGTTTTTCCAATATCACCGTACTGAAAAATGTCCAACTGATTTCCAGATTTTCAAAAGCAACCCACGTTGAAGACTGTTTAAACAATGGAAAGGCTAGAATTGGTGTGACACTGAGGGATGTGCTCGGTGGAAGTATTAAATTTCTCTTTTTATCAAGCCACAACATTCGTCGTGTTCTTCCTTTCTGCAGTCCGTCAAGTAGATAGTCATCGTTGTCATCAGTGGTGGTGCAACTGATTGTGGTTGACATGAAAAAAACTGCAATGATGTGAACCAACCTGAGGTGATTTCTCGGTGTCATGTTTCTTTCGCGAAGCTTGCTATCACCACGCCACATTTCAACTACACGCAGCTTCGTACACCAGACACCATAGGTTAATGTAGGTAAATGATTTTTGGCGAATATAATTTTCGCCATTTTCGGTGCAATAATTAGTTTGTATGGTTTATTCATTATTTCCGTGTACTCATGCATATTTACAATTTTCCTAAACAGTCAGCAAATTACCAGCAATTACTGCAATTACACCTGGAAAAGTCACGGAACTACACATGGAAATCACCGAAAATTGAATTGACGTAATCACTTTGTACGGCTGGGTTGGGAAGTAATTACAATTAAAACTCATGTTGATGTCATAGTGTACTGAACTTCACCTCAAATGTACTCATTTACAGTTTGGTGCGATTAGAGTTGTTTTGCTACATTGGTATATCATCATCTATTTTAGGTAGACGATTTTAGGCATAATAGATTACAGCAAACAGCAATTTACTTCATCTTTCATAATATGCATTTTTAATTATGGGTATTACAAACATCTAAACTATGGCATGATCGAGAATCTGAATAACAAGCATTTCGTGCTTTTGTTCAGGAAGAATTTGTTGAACTCTGGAAAAATATGCATTCTATGGCTTTCATCATGACACGCTTCTATATTGGTTTTTTATTAGCTATAAGTTTTCAGGATGTATCTCATTTATAATGTTACGTATATCATGTTATGCATATAAATATTATATGGATTATAATATTGAATGTCACTTCGCATTGCATCTTTTCAATAGACCGCAGACGTAGTGACTGTAAAACAAAAAATATTAGGTAGGCTCTAAATAAGATTTTAGTTGTTGAGCTTCTTCTTTTCTTCAGCAACACACGCAACTCTAGAATATCTAATGCGTTAAACTTAACCGTGCCTGGCGTACCTGAACCCAACTTGTCTGACAACTTCAGACCTCACCTTTCAAGCACAGACTATAATATTCATACTCTCCGTGTCTGTCTTCTCCGGTGTTTTGTGTTGCATAATATTATATTCTAATCAGATATATACGTATAGAATATTACAAAGTATCTTACAACACGAGAGATAGAAAACGTTAAGTAAAAGGTGATTTTCTTGCTAGAATCTTGATCTTGAATGTGGACATGCAAAACTCTCGCTGTCCATTATTGTAGTCCGCCTTAGCACTCCAGTCCAGTCAGACTACTGACAGTGGACAGTGAGTGAGAGAGTTTTGTTTTGCATGCATACTTTTGATAAAAAAAGACTTATACCTACCTAGATCTCATCCATATATATACGTATTTTCTAATGAATCCTTAGTATCACATTATAAGAC
>JAANSN010004204.1:0-15795 GCA_036850665.1 Dicranocentrus wangi | reverse complement strand
AATCAAAGATGGGATTTTATGCATTGTTTATCCAACTTTGTATGCAATAACTTATATATCCATCTAGTGATTTTCTTTAAAAATTAGTTTGAACATTTCATAGGGTTGGACGAAACTCATGTTGGTGAGGGCTACAAATTTATCAAATGCTTTCGTATTGCTTGCCCGACTTCATATGCAATAATTTTAATATCCTTCTAGTGTTTAAAAACTTGTGAACATTCATTAGAGATAAAGGAGAGTTCATTTGGAATATACTCCTAACAGCTTATATTAGGTTGGAATGAGAGACAAGTATATTCAAAGTTTTTTAATAATAGGATTTTTCAAAGATGCTCTTTTATGAACAAAGGTATGCTAGAGACATTTCTATTACATGATAGCTTGCATAATAACACAATACAGATACACTTAAATAGGATCACACATATGGAGTAACTTGTAATTTAATAACTTTTTTACTCGAAGTCATCATAAACAAAGTTTGTGTAAACCGATGTACGTTGAACATAAGGTGGGGGAGCAATCATTGCAACGGTTTTATGCTCACGTACTGCCTCCACACACAGCTCAGCAATCACCTCTCCTTTCTTAATTCGAAAACTTTTACTCGTTGAATTGAAAAGAGGTACATTTAGAACATGAATACATTCTCGATCAATCACCACACCTATATGCATATTAGAAACAAATTAAGCGCACATTCTGAAATGATTATAAATTGATTGTGTTAGTATGATAACTACATACTTTGAACGAGAATTCCGGTATCTATGTTCCTGTAAGTATTGGTTAATCTAGCGATGTTTCCCACGGGTACCACAACAGATAGACCCGTTTTTACCCAGGTGACTTTACCTGAACATAGCTTGATGTCCTCGTGACTGTAGACATGAAACATTATAGCTTATTTGATGTATCTAGTTAAATGTCGAAACAAGAATTCAATAAATCCACCTGCATATATTAAAAGGCCAGCTATCTCCATCATCTTTTCCAGGCATTTTTACAGTTCGATCATCACGCACAAAATACAATGTATCTTCTGAAAAACATTATGTAATAGTAATAACAGGTATATATCTTGCATTTCACCAAAAATGTATGCATGATTCGTGGAATATAAACTAACCATGAGCCGTGGCATGAGTGTTACGAAAACGTTCTTCCAATTCCATTGCACCTATTTAAAAGTACATACGCTTTAATGCAAAATTATGCAAAAGTACAAGCTATAGTGATGTTTTACTCATATTTTAATTGTTAATTATGCACATTGTTAAGTATATTATTGATTAAATGTTGTGAAGTAAAGAAGAATGCAAGTGAATATCAACATATGAATAGCTAATATGATTAATTATAAAAATAAAGGAGTCACGATATCTGGTATGAGAAAAGGTTTTATAGTAAACAATATTCAACATTATTTATTTGATCATTATTTGCTGTCATCAGTAGAACCAAACCCACCATCCCCACGCTTTGTATCATGCTCCTTGCCAAGCTCTTTCAATTCTACGACTTGAGGGAGAGTGATTTTTTCTATTATAAGCTGTGCCACCCGATCACCCTTTTTTATACCGAAGTTTTGCTTTGTTGAGTTGTGCAGTATTATTCCAATAACACCTCGATAATCTCGGTCAATGACTCCGCCTATGATAATGCACATCTTATTGAAAATTATCCAATCAACCGAATTAACGAGTAAAATGAATTTCCTAACAGAAGTATGACCTTGAACAAAAACTCCTTTTAAAGCGAGAGAGCTCCTGCTAGCTATGCGCCCGTATGTTCCACGTGGAAGTAATACTCTTAAACCGGTTTGAATTAATTTAACTTTTCCAGGTTTGATGGTTGTATGTTCGGGACTGAAGTAAAAAAATATTTAAAATATGATAAACATGAATCCGAGCAACGTAAATTAATTTTATGAAGATCTTACTACCTATGTAAATCGTATCCAGCGGCATTGTCAGAATGCCTCTTAGGAACCTTCGCGTTTGCAGATGCTTTTACGAAATATACTTTAGAAATTTAGAAAAAAAAGAAAAGAAATATATTTTAGAATTAATTTATTCTTTAAGAATGAGCAAGCATTCGACAAATAGTTTATTGATTGATTTATAGTTTTTCTTTACACCTTTTCATAACCCAGAGAAATAAAACAATCATGTGGAATTAAACCATTCAAAAATACTTGCGTTGCTTGTTTTCCATCTTAATGCTTTTCAAAGCCTTCATCATACATGGAAACAGATCTATGGGGACATTAACCCCTGGAGTACATGCACGCCTAATATTGACATATAATTTCTCATTTTTTAACCATCGTGTCAACTTAACCGAATAATCACCACCAAATGGGAATTCCATTAGTTCCACATTTGTCACATTACTGCCATCGGTGGGGGCAAAACTCTTGAAAATCTTTGTTTCACAATTTTTAGCAACTTTTTGCTTACCAATCGACTTTTTGACTGGAGCCTTCTTTTGCTTTACTACGGCTTTGGGTTTTGCTTTTGCAACGACTCCCTTCCCACGTCGAGCTTTTGGTGCAGGAACCTTTCGATCTTCCTCCTCCTCTTCATCTTCATCACCTCCAGCATCAGCATCATCCTCATCTTCTTCAGATGATTCAGAGTCCATTGGCTCGTCTTCAGAGTCACTGTCCGTGTCACTCGGAGAATCAGCTAGAATTTAAAAAATATTTCAAAAGGTTAAGGAATGTAAAAGAAGCATCTTCATTAATCTAATGAGTGCAAAGTAATTCAACACCCTAATTTTCTTGATGTTATATTGCCTCGGTACAACTCACGCACATAATACATGATTCTAAGGCTTAGAAACCACACTAAAAATATCATCCCTTGATTCGTTCACGAGTGTGGTTAGTTGTTCTAGATTTAAAAATTTGTAATTTGTAAAGATGTGTGATTTAACATCTATCCTAGCATATTGTGAATGGAATACGAAAAAAAAAACAACTTTCTTATTCTTTAAAATTCTGATTTACACTTATGGCTAGAAAGCGTTGTTAGGAATAGATCAAGGGTGGATACTTATTGTGCTGTACTTTGGCTTTTGAATGGTATATGTTATGGTTGCAGGTTGTATGGAAGTCAAGTGCATAAACTAGTACTGGTGTTTATACATGTGATATCATAAACAAAAATTAAAATTACCTTTCGCTTTCTTAGCTTCGAGTTCCTCCACTAGCTTCTTCGCCTCCTTATATTGTTGTGATCGTTTGTTCGCTTCCAGCATTGTTTTACGCGCTTCCTCGAGCAACACCTCATCAGTGGTCTTTCCTAAATCAATATAAATACAATAACCAAAGTTATTAATATTTATCCCAAATTTAAATTCCCATGATATATTATATTTGAAAACCTAATAGTATTAAATTTTGTATTTAATGTTTTATGTATACTTACGTTTTCCCATTTTTGTAGGAAGATTTTTATTCACTTCACTTCAAACTTTTTTATCAAACTTCAACAATTCCAAAATTTTACTTCTACAAAACACTTTCAAAGATAAATCCCACAGTATTTTCAGCAGTAATTCTCAACCTTTCAGCCAGAGAGTTAAAAAATAACTGAAGAGGTGTTGCTCGCTAAATTTAACTATTTATAATCAGATTCCATTTTGGGAAAGCAATGTAGAAAGAAAAAAAAACGAAATTGAAAAAGATGAAGATGTGTGAATGTGCATTTTAATAATTCTCATGGAATCATAATTGTCAAATCAAGAAGTTTCAACCATAAAATGTGTAATTTCTGCAAAAAAACATTTTGTAATTTATACAATATCTTGGGAAACATTTTGACACAGCATTGATTCAGCAAAAAGCCAATTTATTTTACTTTAGTGGATGAGAACAAATAGAGTGGTAGCACATACACGGCTCCTGATGAGAATGTGCATGATATCAAATATTCACATTATATCACTCTGCACATTATCATGATTCACATATATTGCAAGAAAGTGCTGGATATTATATTATATCATTTGCAGCCACCCAGCAACTTGTTGAGCTCATGCTTTATCAGATTTCCCATGACAAGAAAAAAAGTGATATTTAGCTATTCTCGTTAGAATTGCTGGAGTTAAAAATAAGGTAATATTATTATTGTAATCAGAATCACCAGTTTATATATTTGTTATAACATGGATTAGTACTTGTACACTATTATGATTACCACACACGATATGCGAATTGTACCTACTCACATAGAATTCATAATAAGTTACTTAAGTTCATCTACATGTATGAAAACAGGGTATATAGTCATGCACTTAAACTAAGCTCAATGTGATAATTCATAAACACATATAATAGTGGTTGACTTGTTCCTGCTTGCACTATGCCGTTCAAATTTGTGAATACCCAATTGTATTGCTTCCCCTTGTATATCATAGACAAACATGGATGTGAGTATACATCATGTCTACACATGTATCATGTGTACCAATTACTTCAAGCATTATACTCACATCTCAGAATATTCGCCACCCGTATTCATCACTCATTTTTAGATTGAAGTCCTGAACTCACCGAGTTTGTTCAGCATAAAGTTTCTTTTATCTTATCAAACACTTTGACATAATAGTTGAAATTTTTAGTATTAACCCTTCAGATAAACATCAGATGATGGTTCCAACATTTTAACATATCACTTCCGATCAAGGTAAATAAATAACTAAACAACATGAAATAATTAATTTTATTTATTGATTAAATGTGTTCAGATGAAATATTCATGTGAATATTCATTAATTTAATGCAGGTAATAATATCCTGGATTAGACTATTACAATTTCAACCAGTCTGTAGCGACACCGGTCAAGAAATGGTAAATCCAGTTTAGATATCGTTTGAGAAAGTTTATGCGGTACTTCTTAAACTAAATTGTTGTGATTTAATTCCCTCAGCGGTGCCCTGTTTTGGAATGCGAGTTTGTGGGTCGTAGGGAGGAAGTGACATCCCATCTCGAAAACCATCATCTTCAAGTAGGGGGTGCAGCTGGACACTTAATGAATATCTACCCATTCGTAGAGATCCGAGCATTTCGCGGATACTTACGCACTTACAGACATAGATACAGCGTGGATTCACCATTGGTAATCTCACCAATTGAATATTTTGAAAGTGTTAAGTTATCAATTAAAAATATATTTTGCATCAATACTGTTGGTAAGCGTGTAGTCAAAGCACAAATTACAGTATTGTGCGAGTTTATGAGAGGGGATGTAGGTACGCCATTCATAGAGTCATGTACACACTTCATAAACTCTCGACTTAAAATTCTTCATGATATACTAGAACTTTCTAACACCATGTCTAATGTATTGTCAGAGATTGTAGACACTATAGATATTTTTCAAGAGCATGGCTCTGGATGGAAACTGAAAAGAATTATGGGTTCGGATATACGTATTTCACGATACCAACCACTTCGGGGTAGGTGTTATGTAGAACTCCCAGCAATACTTCAAAACAAATGTGCTTTGATCAATGTCAAAAATATGGATGAAACATGCTTTAAATGGGCGTTTTTATCTATTGCACATTATGATGATGTTCATTCGAAAAATAGAAACCGTATTACAAATTATTTTAAGTTTGAAAATCAATATGATTTTAAGAACATTAACTTTCCGTGTAGCATTAAAGATGTTATCAAATTTGAAAAACAAAATACCGCTAAAAAGATTGCAATTAACATTTTTGAGGGTGATGATTCTTGTGTGGGTGTAAGCGTTAGACGAATATCACCTTCCTCATTGATAGCGGGATATAAAATAATTGATTTACTTTTATATCATGATAGTACACAGGGTTTATCACATTATGTAGGTATTGTAAGCTTGTCCAGACTTTTTGGTAAAGCGAATTCTCGAAAAAAGGTTTTTTGTTACAATTGTCAAAATTTTTTTCACGCGAAGACTCTACCAAAACACCAGATTAGTTGTCTGAATTTTAAAATACAAAGAGTTGTTATGCCTGATGTAGGGGAAGATGGGTTGCCCACTATTTGTTTTAAAGATCATCACAAGCAACTACCACACGAGTACGTTGTTTATGCCGATTTTGAGGCAATAATGACACCACCTGATGTAAATAATGGAAAAAGTACAACCAATTTGAAACGTCATACCCCTAGCGGGTTTTTTGCAGTTTTAGTAAGTCGTAGTGAGGGTATTGTAGATTACGAGCTTTATAGAGGTTTTCACTGTTTACGAAAGTTTTTTGAAGTGATAGAATATTATGCTGCTCGAGTTACTCAGATATATGACGACAATAAAAAAATGCGAATGAGCCTTGATGAAAAGCTATCGCATGATGCAGCTCATATGTGTCATATCTGCTCTAAACCTTTACTAGAACAAGATATTAGAGCTCGCGATCATGACCATTCGAATGGTATGTACAGAGGTGCTTCCCATTTTCAATGTAATGCAAAGTTTACGTTAAAACGTAAGCGATTACCCATCTTTTTACATAATTTTAAGAAATACGATTTGCATCTTATACTTGAAGGTTTTCAGTTTTACGCAGGGAAGATAAAAGTAATTCCCACAAATTATGAACAATATTTAGCGATTATTTGTGATGAATTTATTCTACTCGACTCTTTTATGTTTTTAAGCGCGTCCCTAGATAAGTTAGTTGAAAGACTTATCTCGTCAAAGAAAGACTATGAAAAAAACTTTAAATTATTAATATCGTTTTTTGGATTACAGAAGGCAAAAGATTTGTCAAGAAAGGGAGTATATTTTTATGATTATGCTCAATCGTTTCAAATATTTGATGAGGTGGAGTTTCCTCGTAAAGAATTATTTTATAATGTTTTAGCTGAAGAGCATGTATCTGATAAAGACTATGATTATGCTAAATGCATATATTCTAAATACTGTAAAAATCTGGGTGATTATCATGATCTGTACATGCAGGTAGACACTATTCTTTTAGCCTGTGTCATGGAAAATTTCAGGATAATTGCACAATCCAACTATGGGCTTGACCCTGCTCACTATTTTACTTTATCAGGATATGCTTGGGATGCGGCATTAAAAATGACTAACGCAACACTAGAAATGATAACTGAAATGGATCAATATGCTTTCTTCGAACTTGGGTTGCGGGGAGGTGTATCCATGATATCTGAAAGATATGCTAAAGCCAATAATAAATTTTTAAACGATTATGATAAAAAGAAGCCAAGTACATTTATCCTTCCAATTGATTGTAATAATTTATATGGGTTTGCTATGCAGCAAAAAATGCCTATCGGTGAATTTAAATGGTTGGATGAAGATAGTGTTAGCACGTTGATGGATTCAGATATTATAAACTGGGATGTGAATGGTGACTATGGGTTTGTGTTGATGGTAGACCTAGACTATCCCTCTGAAATACATATGAGAGACAATTGTTATCCTCTAGCTCCTGAGCAGATATCTGTCCCATATACTTCTCTGGGAAACTTTCAAAAATATCTCCTGAAAGCACTTAATATTACATACAATGAAAGAAATAAAAAACTAGTACCACACCTGGGGTCTAGGAAGATGTATATACTACATTACAGGTTACTTCAATATTACTTGCAAAAGGGTTTGTTGTTGAAGAAGATTCATAAAGTTCTTAAATTTAGACAGGATGATTGGCTAAGGATATACATAGAGTTTAACACTCGTCAGCGACAACTCGCTACTGATGATTTCTCCAAAGATCTATTTAAATTCATGATTAACTCTTGTTTTGGTAAGAGTTGTGAAAACGTTAGAAAGCGAAAAGTGGTGTATATTTGTTCTGATAAGTTGGAAGTTGAGAAATTAGTAAATAAACCCACATTTAAAAGATTTGATATCATAAATGAAAATCTTGCAATTGTAGAACTTGGGAAGGGTGCTTGCAAATTAAATAAAGCTATATATGTTGGCTTCACAACATTGGAAATTTCAAAACTTGTGATGTATGAATTTCATTATGATGTAATGAAAAAAATTTATCCTGGTAAAATTAGGTTGCTTCATACGGACACTGATTCCTTAAATTATATTATTGAAACTAAAGATGTATATAAAGATTTGAAAAAGCATCGCAAGCATTTCGATTTCAGCGACTACCCCAAAAATCACTTTCTATATTCTAGCAAAAATAAAAAGGTAATGGGTAAATTTAAGGATGAATCGAATTCAATCGTTGTTAAGGAATTTGTAGGCTTAGGTCCTAAGATGTATTCATTTTCTGGAAAAAATATGTGGAAAAAAGCGGCTAAAGGAATTAAAAAATCTGTTGTACAGCGTAGTTTTCAACATAGGGTTTTCAGAAGAGTACTTAATAAACACATGAAGCTTCGAGCTTCAATGAATTTAATTAGATCGAATAAACATGTTCTCCACACGGTAAGATTGAACAAAGTAGGTTTACACGCATTTGATTCAAAGCGTTATATAATGAGTAATGGAATAAGCACACTAGCTCATAACCATTTTCTAATAAAATAATATTTGACCCTGTATACTTCTGAATATTTCATTGTATTTAATACTTCAATTTAAAGTAAATATATTATGTACATTTAAGAATTAAAATAATGTATAATCTATAGTTAAATTCACATTTACAATAAATAAATCATTCTATTTGTATTCTAAAAATCGATGTCATTGATTTCATACAAACCAGACATTTAATTTCAGAACACACACATTCGCAACAAAAGCATAAATGAGAACAAGGTAATGCAATGAATACCGCTTCATTACTTAAACATTTTTTACAAAGTCTTTTTTTAATAAATGTGATCCCGGTTTGAATATCATTGTAAATATTTGCTGGTAGAACATTTAAATCATTGGTTGTTGTCCTTACAATTTTCATCTGAAATGTTAAAAACACCTTTCCATTATTTTTATAAACATATTTGTGAACTACAATGAGTAATTGCTCAGTCTTTAAGATTTTTAGGTTTATAGATATGGTGTAAATTTACTGTAGATCTTACGGAAAATTCTTGGAAAGAAAAGTCATCAGCGTAATCAAATGCAAATGTCCTGGATTTTCCTTTATTTACAAGTAGATATACACAATGTGGAGAATTTATTGCATGTTCCACCCAAACATTTTCTTCTGAAATGATGCTTCCAAATGTGATACCACAATAGAAGCACATCACCTTTTCCTTTCCGGGTGTGAGGTAGAATCCGCAAAGTGCAAAATCCATTATTTTCATACATCTTGAATCAGCATTCCACGTCTCAAAGGTTTTGATTCTTGCATCCAGGCTTACCATTTTCAAGTTGTAAATACTATGTACTTCAATTGGCTTTGACTCCATAATTAATTTAGAGATTGTTTTTACTCAGCATCAGCATAATCTTCATCATCATATGAAAACCAATTGCTAATTTTATCTTTAAGTTCTGGGAACACAAATATGCTGTCGGAGGCACTTTTCACGTTTGAAAAATCTTCTAAATTGCTAACAAACTTCTGTCGTAGACCTGTTCGTAACCAAGATGCTGGAATGTTCATTCTTTTACATATTAATAAAAATCGATTAGCACCTCGTGGAGCGGTGTCCCATTTCAAATCTCGGATTGCATAATTAATCAAATCGTAAATGTTGGAGTGTTCACAATGCTGGTTTTCGAAAAATGTCACCTCACCATTGCTGTCCCAGGAAATTAAATCAGGGTAGTCTTGCAATTGATTTATTAGATGTCTAGCTGTATCTTTAAACTTCTCTGGAAATTTTGAAACAAGTTGTTCTGTTGACTCGTTGTTTACTTCTGCTGATTTTGTGTGAACATCAATTGCTTCTTCCTTCGGAGCTGTTGAAATAATATGTTGTTGAGTAGTTTCTGTTGAAGTGTTCAGTTTATCTACCCCAGTTTTCTCTAGCAAATTATTAAGTTTATAATGTATATCCTTAATAATCTGCATATACATTGCAAGCTTGATATCATCAGGGATTTTGGAAGAAAGTGTTGCCGCTGCTTGTTGATCTTTGTTCAGAAATTGTTGATGCTCAATGGGTGCTTGTGATTGCTCTCCGAAAAACTTTTCATACAAATGCTCCGGAATCAGCTTCATTCGCTTTGCCATTGTTTATACACTAGCAGATACTAAAGCCTGTCCCAGAACACTTCCTAATGTAGACAGAAATGGGGCTATCATATATGGAAGTACTTTACACTTTTTTAATAAACTTGTTTTCTTTTTTGCAAGTGATACTCGCTTAACTGATATCGCACGAATGAATGTTTTATGTCTCTTCAATAAAGCCTTTTCTTCCTTTGATAGAACTAGATTTCCTTTAAGAATATTTACCGCTAATTCACTTAACGCATCTATGTTATCCAAAGAAGCGTCTTCAATTAATTTCTTTCGTTTTTGCAATGTAGAATCAGTCACTAGACGTAGAAATTGTATATTCCTTCTCATCCGTTCGCTCATCTTGCTCCAATAAATGATTTGCAAACGTTTGAGCTTTTAAGTGTGCACAGTTTAATATATCTTGGTGAAATGATAGCGGACAATTGTTTTCACTCCTGTTTAATATTCTCGTTATCGGAGGACATCCCAGCTGTTCTAGATCCAAAACGTTTTTCTTTAACAGAACTGTTAATAAGTTCGTTTTTTGTTTTCCTTTTGTGTATAATACAAGGTCTTCAGGTAAACTATGCATGTACTCAACCCAATCACGAAGTTTTACGTTTCCTGAATTCCACTTTATACGATGTAGAAAAGATTCACAAAATCGAATGATTTGCTGATCCTCCCTTGAGACTTGCTTCAAGGTGTAAGGGGGCTTTACAAAATAATGCATTGTTTCCATTGTTGTTAAGTTTACAACAGCAATCTCTTTGAAAACAAATCGATCCCTTAATTGGAATCCCTCAAATTCAACAACGAACTTCATTTTGGGAAGTACACAATGCTATTTTCTCCTGGTAAAATTCCACTTCTAACGCGTAGATTATCGTTACAGGTTGGGTGAAGATTAACAAGTAAATAACTGTATGGTAAAGTTGTTGCCTTTTTATATGCGTCCACTAAATATGATGCATTATTAGGAAACAACTGACGATTCAGATATTTAACTTGAGACACAAACGTTGGTGATTTAAAAATTAGTATGTAATGGGCATTTAATCGCATATCTCTAGCATATTTTCCTTGGTTGAATAGATTTTGTGTAATGTATATTAAAGATATATTCCTATGATGAACGCCTTTCGTTGCAAGTTCTTGTACAACACGTTGCGAATTATTGTCACCCATTTGATCATCGACAACTATTAACGTGGGTATTTTTTCTACGTTATCTGTATCAAAGTCCATCCCTTTAACAAGTTGTATATTTTTATGATTTGTGTCCCGATATAATGATTGATCTTCTGAGTATGATAAAATCACACGTTGTGGCTTGTTTTGAAACAATGTGCTGACATTGTCAATTAACCGTTTTGTAAAAAATGATTTACCAGACATTGAACATCCTGACAATATAATAGAACAAGGGTGTACAAACATTGCTTCTGGTACTTCATAAATATCCTCCATTTTTACAAAGGTTTAAAATGAAGTAGCATGAATATAACACCCGCCTCAGATTGAATTATTTTACCACTATCAGATAACAACCTTATTTGAATAGTATCAAAGTCTCTTTTGCTTACTGGTATATAAACACGATCTGAAAATGTTTCACAGGTGTGTTTACTTTTAGAGTTTTTGCATTGAAAACGTCGTATCAGGTTCATCCAGCCTTTACCAATATACTGAGGATGTATAATATCAATGCATGTATTAATAAATTCATGATGTTCCAAAAGATTTGGTTGATGAACACCGTAAACGTTCTGGTATGAAACGTGAGGCGATTGTAGTCCTAGAATTGATGACAAAGATTTACTAAATTTAACCTCTCCATTCATTGCATTAATTTTTATGATTCCATCGTTTTCAATAGATATCTGTATCTTGATAGTATAATCAGAAATTTCATCGTTTATTACTTCAATAATTTCTGGTACTGAAACATAAGATCGCAGTGGTATGCAAATTTGCTGATGTTGATTAATTCCAAGATGATCTGTATACCAAATGTCTATAATTCCATCCTCTCTTTTTACAAATGTATATATCCTGGATGGATAACTTATCTCAACTAATGACACTTCATAATTTGCATTGAGAGTTATCCGTCGTGGTAGTTGTATTTGGAAATGATGTTGTTGATGTTGCTCAATTAACATGCTGCGGGAACTTATTGGTAGATAAAAAGCCATTTTGCTCGATGTTCACTTTCGTTTATAGAACTGATTCCTTAACCACTTTCACTCGGTTTTATCTGAGACAATTCTTCCTTATAAAAAATTCCTTGTATGTCATCACCATCCATATCCCTTAGGACAAATGTTACTGGTTTGGTTGCATTAACCGATTTTATGATATATATATGATTTGTAAACGTTGCTGTGTAACCTTTTTGGAATGTGTTCTTTACCGCTTTTATACGGACAAAATCACCTTGCTTTAAAGAACACTGGCTTCTCCACTTTGTTCTATACAAAGATTTATTTGTATGAAGCCATACATCCATTTCATTGTATTGATCTACATCAGTTGGTTTACACCCAATTGTTCTATGTGGTGTGTTGTTATAAGAGTTAATAATATCATCGAGTACATCTATGTATTTCTTCCGATTTGAGTACTCAAAGTACTTAGTGAGACGCGTCATCAGCGTTCGATTAAATCGTTCCACAATGCATGCTTTCTTATCAGAGTGAATGGAATACATGCTTATATTATTTAACTGTAGAAACGTTTTTACTTTTGAATTAAAAAATTCTTTCCCCTCATCGCACTGTAAGAATTTGGGTTTAGCTCTAGCATTCACAATTATTTTTTCAAGTGCGGTTACAACGTCATCACCGCGTTTCGTTTTCAAAGGTATTGCATACGCCTTTTTACTAAAGCAATCTATACACGTTAAAATATATTGAAAATTTCTATTAAATTTAGCTAGGTTTGTCAGCACTATAAGATCCGCTTGCCATAAATAGTTTGATGTATGTATATTATACTTACGTCGAACAAATTTATGCTGAATTCGCTTATATTTTGTATATGATGGTTGTGTGAGTAATGTCTCACGTATTTGATCCAATGTGTATTTAGGGAGAACGTTTTTTACACGTTGAATACTCCCAAAGCTCCCTTCGGAGACAGGATTATAATATGTATCTAAGACTTCTGAGGACATGTCAAGCATGTAAAACCCAGGATGTGAATATTTAATCTTAAGACTTTTGCAGATATTTTATTAGTTCTTTGTTAACATTTGACAAAACATCTTCTCAGAATGAAGACTGTTCACGTATTCGATCTCGATAGCTATCATAATGCTCTGAATCCTAATTATGCACATCATCACTATATACCTCGACAAAGAGGGCGGGGTTTAGGAAGTGCTATAGGGGTTCTGAAAAATTATACGATTCCTCTGGTAAAGCGTTATATATATCCACATGTAAAATCCACAGTTCTCAATACTGTTAAAGACGTTGCGCTTGGAGGATCACCGATCAGCAGCTTACGTAAAAACTCGAAAAATCTACTCAGTGACATAGGAGAGGATATTCTAGGGACACTTCAACGTGGTAGAGGTATTGGAAGAAGAAAAATTATATCTCGGAAGAAGCCAGCAAAGGCTAAGAAGGTAACTAAGCAGAAAAGAAAAAAAGAAAAAACAAAGCAAACCAGAAAGAAAAATATCTCTAAAAGGGACATATTCTCAAAATGACGATGATACACTCTCTTTCATCACCAGTCCTTCGTGGGGAGGTTGATTTATTTTCAATTCCCCCAACTGATACAACTGCAGAAAGTAGCTTTTATGCAGAATACACACCTGTAGTTAATATACAGGATTCTGACGCTAAAATTGAATTTAGATTGTCAGGAAATTCCATGCAATATATTGATTTATTTGATAGCTTTCTTCAGGTAACTGTAAAGGTAGTGGACAAAGATGGAAATAATTTACCAACTTCGGTAGAGGTGAGCACTGTAAACAATTTCCTCCATTCACTTTTCTCACAAGTTGATGTGTACATAAATAATCAACTCATTTCCTCGTCCAACAATTGTTACGCTTTTAAAGCATATTTAGAGTCGCTATTATCTAATGGCTCGGATTATTTAAATTCTCAAGGGCATTGTGCTTTGTTTTACAAAGACACTGATGGTGGATCTGTTAGTGATGCTAATGAAGGATATAAACTGCGAAAAGGGTTTATAGCCACCTCCAAATCAGTTGAGTTAATTGGGAAATTATGCATTGATTTATGCTCTCAAAACAAGTACATACTCAATGACACAAATATTAGCATTTCATTGACAAAAAACAGTGACAGTTTCTGTTTATTCTACCCTGGTCCAAAATCTGGTGACCCTGCATTAAATCCCAAAATTAAATTTATGGATGCAAGGCTTTTTGTTAGGAAACATGTTTTATATCCAAGTATATCCATCAGTCACCAAAAGTTATTGGAGTCAGGTAAAACAGCACAGTACCCACTATCTTTGTCCGATATAAAACAATTTACTATTCCTAGTGGTAATCAGACTTTTATCGAGGAAAATGTATTCCTCGGTCAAGTTCCTTCTAAATTACTTATAATGCTTGTGTCCAATGCGGCGTTTAATGGGGATTATAGGTTAAACCCTTTCAATTTTCATCATTATAATTTAAGTTATATTTCTGTGACTGTGAACAATATGCCGATTCCAATTAAGGGTATAAACGTTGACTTTGCAAAAGGTCATTGCCTTTTACCATATTATCTATTGCATACCAGTCTTGGACTAACGTCGGAAAACGAGGGTATTATTTTCAATCGAGATGAGTTTGCACATGGTAATACGATTTTTGCATATGATTTAAATCATGTTAAGACAGCGGAATCTACGCTTGTGTTAGAGAACAGCGGTTCAGTTAGAATCGAACTCAAATTTTCTACCCCGCTTTCGGAAGCAGTTACTTGTTTGATATATTCAGAAAACCAGGCTATACTAACAATTGATAAATATAGACAAGCAATAATTACATAATGGATTCGAATGAGCTTCGTCACAAACTATTAACTTACATTAATACATGTCAACCTTTTGTGTGTGCTAAAAATGAATTACAAAATATTCAATCTAATCAGTTTGCAATTATTTTTAATTGTCAAGACAGCATGTATGCTGGACTCCATTGGTTAGCTTTGTACAAATCACATGGTGATAAATACATAGATTTTTTTGATAGTTTTGGATTACCATATTACTTTTATGGAAATGATGTAATAAAGTTTGTACAGAATCATGGTAATCACGTTAGGTATTGTGTAAAGCAATTCCAACCAAATGAGAGTGATTCCTGTGGTATGTTTTGTCTTTACTTTTTGTGGTATCGTAATAAAGGTTGCAGTTATAAGAGCATTATTAATTCTTTTGAGAAAAACAAAGAAAAGAATGATATAATTGTTAAAAAATTCATTAGTGCAAACTTTTATTGATAAAGTTAAATAAATACAAATGTTTTTATTTATTAAACAAGATGAATTAAGTGATGACGATAATCAATGATAAATGAAAGAGATTGCAATTACCACCCCAGTTCCTCGAATTATTTGGGGTGGTAATTGCAATCTCTATATCATCATACGTGTGTGCAGATAATGTTTTCATGTTATGTTTCACTGTTTGTTTCTGTG
>JAANSN010004203.1:0-15796 GCA_036850665.1 Dicranocentrus wangi | reverse complement strand
ATACTTATCAGCAAATAAAAATATGTTTTTATTTTTTTAAGACTTGGCAAAGGTGCATTTAACTCTTTATTTTCCAGGTAGACGCAAAGCCCATCCACACCAGGGCTATAGGGTCACATTCAATCCACTCCAATCAGTTTAAGTGCACGACAATGCAACATGATGGAGATGTGCATGACTTCTCCGTAAGGATAGCAAACCTGTTTTGTGGTTTAAGAACCAACCTGTAATAATAATGATATATCCATTACACCGGCATGGCGAAAAAATCATTTCAAGGTTTTCCTATGTCAAGCAATAGCAGAAATGCTTTGTCTTTTTTGCGCATCATTTCACTTGTTTCCAGAATGTTTCCTAACGATCTGTACAAACATTTTAGTTCCTACTCATTGAGATGCTTTATGTATTAGACAGAAAAATGCTAAATCCTTTTGGCCACTGCAAAGCTATTTCCTAGTGATTGCTTGGGTGTACGAAACGAAGTAATGCCTTTGCTTTGGTTCATAAGCTGAAAGGTATTTATGGCAATTGGCATGCCTTCATACCTGAAAGCTTTTGCCTTTGCTCACTTTATTTTATGTATGCCAATTCCAAAACAATCAGCCAATGTCAATTAGCTAGCCGATGCGAATTGCTTTGACCACAAAGAACGTCGAATATTGCCAAGTTATTCCGACGTTTTATAAACAAAATATATGACCACTGCACTGGAAACAAAGGAAGAATGACTTTTCAGAGTTCTGCCTGCTGGAAAGATGCTTACCTATGTTGACTTTCGGTTTGATAAACTTACTACAGTGATACATACTTTGTACGTGAAAAATGAATTTGAAATTGGAATTCTTGATTTTGCAACTTACTTTATCTACTTAACCCCTTTTATTTCACAACTAGTATGTAAACGGGAATTCCGCAATGCGCATAGTTAAACTATACATTATCATTGGGTCAGCTTTGAGTGGTGATACCCATCAAAAATTACAAAAGTATGCTGTAAGCTGCAATGTTAATGATACTGGTGGTCAAACTAACCAGTGTTCAGAACCTGAAAATTGCATATTATTGTATATGATGGAAATGGGAACTTGCTTCAAATAAGCAAGTGCAATAATGTCCAAATTTAAGATTGGAATCATTTTCGAAAGGGCAAGTTTTTCAGTGATTACTGCTGATTTCAGGTGGTACGCGGCATTATATGTTGAATAATGACATGATGTACATATCGCACAAAAACCAAGTACCGTGTAATATTCCGTACATAATATCTTATTTTAGCAAGCTCTTTTCAGTTGACGAGACATGGCATAAAAAATGCATGCTCACTTTGGCGCAACAAGAACAGAATTTAGGTAACGTGATTGTTCGCATGTAACATGCTGGATTGGATTATACGTTGACATCAACAAAAGCGAGAAGAATAATAATTACTAATCGCACACAACTATGTAGCAAGTTATATTTGCAGTAAGCAAAAGAGGAAGGTGGAAGTGGTGTGTGTACATAACAGTGATACAGATAATATTGTACGAGCAAACGACATGTATAGTAATTTGACAATGCAAGCACGACACGGCAGGGAAGCATTAATGAAAATTGTACTGAAAAATGCAATAATTTTCTGCTTACGTTTTTGTAACATTGCATTGGTTTCGGTACGTTTGGATGTTGTACAATTTTTGATTCTTTCGTCCGACCAACTAATTACTTGAATAAGTGATCCATGTTGGAGAATTATAAAACACAAAGGATCAAAAACAAATGGGAAGAGTGAGAGCTGAGAGCTGCGAGAAGTAAATAGCAGGGAATCGTTGAACAATGAATGAAGATTACATTATCGATTTGTTGTTAAATATAAAAAATGATCTTCAAGCTACCAGCTACCCCACACGAGAAACGGAAAATTAATGATATGCCTAATAGTTTTTAGCTATACATGCATAACGCATGTCAACCTTCTACACATTTCGCATAACGGCATAACACATGCCTTAATTACAAACGCTAGTCAAACAAAGCAGAGGTGTGCTTGCGTCCGCTCAGTTATCTGATTTCCTACAATATAGAATAGACTCTAGAGACTAGAATATGGTCAACGTCAAGGATAGTGTGCCTGGTTAGATTGGTGGTTAATTGTTGGCTCTAAAGTTGATGCAATAACAACAAAAAGATGAGAAGCAAAACCAGTGGCAATGCACTTTTAGATAACTTGCTAAATTTTGAATTTTAAATTAGCCTAGCATTCTTGCACTGTGTATCCTAACGCAGGCATTAACTCGATTGTTTATGCTAACGAATGTGACATAATGTAGGTAAAAAAACAAGACATTTGTTACAAAAAACGATGCAAGAAGTTACCTCCAAATAGTAATTATTAGCTTTAAAACATCTTGAGAATTACTATAATCAAGATCTCTAGTCTTTATCTAATGAGCAATAATGATGGATACTTGACGTTTTTAACTTGCGTTGAGAAATTGCAAACAAAATAACATTTTGAATTAAAATGTATATATGTGATACATGAACTAACTGCGTACACCAACTGCATCACAAACATATTTATTCTAGATATAAGCTTCAACAAAATGTATTTCTTTTAAAGTGTGGTTCTTGCATTGCAAACACTTGACTCGATTTGTTTATTCAATGAAGTGGTTCTTAAACGGTATCATACTTATGTAATCATGGCCTGGATGTTAAGTAACTGATAGGATAGAATATTTGTTTCTATCTAATTTTCCAACCCAATTTGCAATTTGAATCAATGAAAAGTCCTAATTTAATATGCTAAATGAGCAATTTATTTGTTTCATGTCAATTGCACTTCAATATTTCATATTTTGCAGGATGTACAAAGTATAATAATTATGGACAAATCAATACACCTAACTTACTATTAAATCTTTTAATAAAATTAATCAGACTTGGGCAACATGCGTCGGCTTGCTGCATAATACGAAGATTTTCGCTTTGCAACTCCACTCACACTTTGACTTGCCCTCATCCTTTTTGCTTTCCTTTCCTGTGTGTCCCTTGCAATATCAACTAACTCCTTTACATCACTTGGCTTAAGATGCTTCACCAAGTCGGAGAATGGCCCGGTCGTCTTCATAAACAAATCTACAGGTCTCCCTTCCTCCACAACTTCCCCTCCCTCGATCACAATTACTTTGTCACAGTCCACTATAGAATTAATTCTATGGGCGACTAGAAGGACAGTGCTGTTTAAAAAGTGTTCCTTCAATTTACACATCAACATGACTTGCGACAACCCGTCAAGACTTGCAGTTGGTTCGTCACAGCACAGAATCTTGTTGTCTTTGTGAAGGATTGCTCTTGCCAGACAAATGAATTGACGTTGTCCAGCGCTAAAATTCATCCCGTATTCAGTTACTGGAGTGTCAAGGCCTAGATTTGATCTTTCAATAGCGCCCCGCATTGTGGATTCCTGAAGAGCGTTCCAAATCTGCTCATCCGTGTACTCATTCAATGGATCAAGGTTTTCTCTAACGGTGCCGGAAAACATGCATGGGTTCTGGGGAATCATTGAAATCCGTTGACGCAAGTTGTGGAGTCCAAGACTACGGATGTCTACCCCGTCAATTTTTATGTACCCAGTTTGAGCCTCCGATATCCGAAAAAGTGAATTTAACAGTGTCGACTTTCCACTCCCTAACAATTCAGAAGTGTTAACTTTGATCGTTCCCATTAAATTTTACAGGGACCGTGGCACCGGTTAAATTAAAGGACGTATGTACCAGCTTTCCCAACGATTCCAATCGTTTCTCCACCCTCAATAGTCATATTAATTTTCCGTAGTTCTTTCCTAGTCTTTCGGGCTGGATTCAAATACAAATCCACCAATTTCTATCTTTCCTTTGGAAGGCCAATTGTCCGGTGGTGCAGGTCCAATAAAATTTTCAAATTTGTCAACCTCAGTATCCTTCGGCAAAGTATATTCTAATACTCTAATGACATTGTTATAGTGAGCTTATTGCCACTTGAATATTACAGAACAGAATGCAAGTGATAGTCTATTTGTATTGTATGTACCTTTCAACCGATATCATTTGGGTCTCTGTATCTGATATTTCACTAACTGCAAACTGCACAAGGATTGAGAGTTCGATCATTTTAGAAATAACTAGACCGACTGTGGCAGAGATTATGTTTCCCTTCTCCATATAAAAAAACGACAATGTAATAGACCCAATGAGGAGGACAGAGGCACAATCTATAATCACAGATAGCCACGACTGTGCAGCTTGGAATAAGTACCTGTTTCGGAAGCCCTTTATATAGATATCGCAAGCAAATATTCTTTTTTTTGTCTTTAATTTATGCTGCATTATTATTTTGCGTATTGTATTACCAGCTTGCATTGTGATTATCTTGTAAACGATCGAAAATCATGACGAAAGCCTGCTCCTGACCAAACGCACGAATTGTTGTCACCTAAGATTATAAATAACGCAAAATTAAATTGAAATTCATAGGATTTGACAGTATACATAGTTATCTGCTCAGGTGGTCACCCCCTGTAACGTCCTGCTCAAGTGGGAGTAAACAGGGCTTCTCGCATTGCCCTCCATCCGTTTCAGATCAGCAGCCGATAAATGGTATATCCGATAAACGATTAAATTAGCGATTATAAATAAGGCGGCAGGAATTATAAACAACCAGTTGGCAACGGCAAGAATGCAAAGTGCTCCTATAATTTCAAAAATAACGGCCAACGCTTCAAGTAAGGTTGGTGGCAAAAGATCATCTATAATTGCCATATCCTTGGACAGTCGATTAATTGCATGTCCAGCACAGGTTCTTTCAAAATAGTACATTCTCGCTTCAATCGTAGCGTTTAGTAGTTTTTCAAAAACAACTGTGGAAGCCTTCATACAGATATGGTAGACAAGCATACTCCTTCCGAACGAGAAGCTAACAATTAAGAGAATCAACACGGAGTATATGATGATCTGCGTTAGTCTCTCATCTTTCCAATGTGGATCAGTCTCCCCCATCGATTTCTGACTTTGTTTCTTCTCTTCGTCTTTTGCCCACTCTTCCAGCCAAATGTCTGTCGCGGTGTACAAACTCTGAGAGATTACGCAGACTAATAGCAGAAAGTACAAGGTGGTTCGGGAACATCCTGCTCGCAGAAAGTTGTAATAAAGACCAAAGCTCAGTTTTCTTGAATTTTGCAATCGGTCTTCCGACTCATATGCATCCTCGTCTTTGGCCAATATACTAATTGTAGTTATTGCACCCCCTTCGCTTGCTCCTGCATCCATGGACTGCCTCGAGTTGGCCAAGGTGGTTTTCTTTCCGATACTATCTAAAACGGGATTCTGAGACACTCTCAAACTATGTGAGGCAGGGCTCACTTCGAAATTGATACTTCCGCGTCGTCGTAAATCCTTGGGTTGAATGAGTTGAGGGGTTAGGTCGTGACGGAGCATTGTTTCTTGGTCTTCAATATCGTCCGGATCCTCATACACATCAAATTCATCGTCCATTCCGCGATAAAACTCGATCCCTTGCGCTACCAATTCTTTGAATGTTCCTGTTGACTGAATTTGTCCCTCATTTATCAGTACGATTCGAGTGGCTGCCTCCAGAAAGTGGATTTGATGAGTTACTAGTAGCACTGCCTTGTCCTTGAGTGCCCCGAGAATAACCGCTTCCAAAATTACCCGGTGATGCGACAGATCCACTGTGGGTATATTATAGAGGAGTTAAATGAAAACACAGTTATAAGTAAAAGTTTATAAAAAATACAGTTTAAAAATCATTAATTTAATGAAGTTAAACATACTTGACTGCAGTGGATCGTCTAATATGTACACATCAGCATTGGCATATAACGCACGGGCGATGCATATCTTGGCTTTTTGTCCAGTGCTTAACTGAGTGTTCTCCGTGAGGGACTCTTCTCCAAATGGAAATTTTTCAAACTCCATCTCCAACATGCACATACTAACAACTTCCTTGTACCATAGTTGGTTGTATCCATACCCAAAAATTATGTTTCGCTTGACGCTTCCTGGGAATAGGATCGGGGTTTGGGGAACATACGCCACCCGACCCACAACCAAAACATTGCCAAATTCAGGAGGGATCTCTCCCAGAACTGCGGAGATCAATGTAGTTTTCCCGGAAGCTATGGGACTACGCACAGTTAAAAATGACCAGATATATTACATATGTAGACACGCTGGTTTATTCATTTGCAATCACCGCTGCGCAGCTCTAATCAGTCAAAGTAAATTAAGATTGACATACCCGGCAATCACAACCAATTCTCCTTTCGATATTTCAAGGTTGAGGTCTTTCAACTGAAATGCATCATCTTTAATCCACCTACAGCTCAAGTTATTTACTTTAACACCTATAGGCCGGTCTGTAGTTCCCATGATTTTGTCCATTTCTTCCATGGTATAAATCTGATTTTCCAGCTCATCAAGTAACAGGAACTTGGAAATTCTCCGACAAGAGCCTACAAGCTCCGCAACATCATTGATTGCATGCGGAAACAAGATCATAAAGTTAACCCGAATATGCTCATACAAAATGAGCGTAACAAATATTTGCTTCGAATGAATCGTTCCGGCATCCTCGAAAATGAATGCGAATAGGAGGGTCATAAATACAGACATCTTCGTCACAATGAACCCTAGCGCTGTATTTAGTAATTTGAGAAAGAGGGTTGTTCTCAAAAATTTGATTTCTTGTTTCCTATTATGCATTGCCTTGTCATGAAAGAATTGCTCCCAGCAGTGGACTTTAATGGTGTAGAAAGCGTTAATAATTTCAACAACCTGTGGAACAAGCGAAATACATAAATAATCTCATGGCTCATGATGATATCGCAATTTCAAGATGCCAGTATGTATACATAAAAGAATTGCTTATAAATGTAATCCATACGGCTCTAATGCGATGATCGGAAGAGTCCACTCGTTTAAGTCTCATATGCAAAAACTTTTTCGCCATAAAGTATTGCGCCATAGCGAAGATGAGTAGGACACAAATTCCAGATAGGGAAATAACGCCATAATTATAGTGGAAGTACAAAAAATACACCACAACACCAAGATGTATTGGTGCAATCCAGATATAATTCACGTGGATATGTTTTCGATCAAACCGATGGAGATCTGCAGCAATCATGGTGATTATTTGACCCACAGTTGAGTTCCTCATTGAGGCTTGATTGAGATGCAAGATTTTCCTGTATACCAGTGACGACAGCCCGAGTCGGATATGGGTGCAAACATGATGCAAGCTAAAAATGGACCAATGGAATGATACCAGGAAGGAGATTGATCCAAGTATAATTCCCCCTAAATATGCAACATGCAACATAATACTGATAAACTATGATCTGGATGTAATAAGGGTTGTCTAATATTCAAATTATTATAGCAGGATATTATTTATCTTACCAACGCCAAATAATATGGTTCCGGTTAAGGTAGTGAGATAATTCCCCTCAAAGTAATCCAACACGTAGCCAATTGCAATTACTTGCATCATGCGGAAAACAACTTCCTCAGCTAAGGAGAACAGCCCAAAGAAGATAAATTTTTTGGCATACTTTTTCATAAGGACTTTGAGGAGACTGGGTGTCTTTCCCTTGTCGAAACATTTCACCACATGGTCTCCCCATAATATTTCCAGTTGATCACCAATATGATCAGATTGGTCTTCGTATAACGTTGGGTACAAATCATGTTCCGTGAGTTCCCGTTGCATTCCCTTTTTCAACAGTGGCATTATCCATGTTACGAACAGGACCTCGATGAAACTTGCCTTCTCCCGGGGACCTGGTGGTTTAGCCTTACGTTTTGGATATCGAAAAAACTTTTGCTGTTCAAGTCGGCTTTGCCGACTGTTTCGTCCCACCATTATCGAAGAATGTAACTCAAAAACTATAGTTAGTAGTTCAAAACTACTTCAGCTCTGGAGTAACGGTCTGGATCTTCAAAAACGGTAGTGGAAAATTCCAAAAAATCAAATGCACGTATTTTCAATTGCGCATATAGGTAATTGACGTATTAGAGAGGGAAACATTCTGAATTCTAAATGCATTCGTTAAGCTCAGTTTGCCACAGAAACCTAAACAACGTCCAATGCGATGACACTTCGGGGGAGTCGTGAATCATGAATGAAGTCATGAGAATGAGCAGCATGGATTCGAGTGTGCCAAGGAGGTAATAGGTATCATTCGTTTAGATGCAGAAAATATGTTAACTTGAAACACTTGTTGTACTCGAAGCGGAGTGCTTTAATAACCAGAAATATTAGTTGTTAATATGAACACGTTTAGAATAGTCCGTCGATTTTGCTCTGTTTCAGGGTCCAATGTAACATCGTAAAAGCAGGGCCGAGTGGGCAGCCCAGGGATCATAGGCATCTACATAAAAAGAAATATTTTGGTAATATACCTACGCTACGTTGCGGTAATACTTTTAAATTATATTCAAATTGACCCACCTCTCCCACTCTTGGCACAACAAATCCAGCTCCAATGCTAGCAGCTACGTCCCCAATAGGCAATGTGAAACCCTTTGGAGCTCCTTTCAGGTTTGCATCATGGGAAAGGGAGTACTGATGTTTTGGCCATACAAACAGGCAAATTTCCAAATCCCTGATTAGTGTATAATTCCAAACGCTTCTTGGCAAGTTCTGAAAGCACAATATCGTCTGCTCCGTACATTTGCTGAGCAACTGTTCTAATCTTTTCTTCAAGGGGAAGATCCAGTGGATACAAGAACTTGAAATCGTTTGGCTCTTGACAAGCATTGATAACAGCCTGAGCCAAATCCTTCGCTCCAACACCGCCTTCTGTGTAGTGGTTAGCAATGACGGCATCAAATGCTCCGCTTTCCAAGGATAACTTTTTCAAAAGTTGAACTTCGCTCTCTGTGTCAGACCTGTCATTCAAAGAGAGCAAAAGAATATGACGTATGTTATATCAATAAATAAGGTTTATCGAACTAGTTTGTGTCTCTGTACTAGCATTCCATGATTACTTGAATTTATTTATGGCAACGACTGCTGGAATTCCGTATTTCTTGGAAGTTTGAATGTGATGGCCCAGATTTGCAAAGCCTTTCTCTAACAACTCCAGATTTTCCTCCATATATGCTGCAGGCAATGGAGTTCCAGCAGTCACTGGGGGTCCTCCTCCGTGCATCTTCAGGGCTCGAATAGTAGCTACAATCACTACAGCACTTGGACGCAAACCTGAATATCTCGATTTGATATTCATAAACTTTTCCATTCCTACCCACACGACAAAAGAATGTTCGAAATGTAACGCATGTTCCGACATTGTGGTTGCATGTTAGCATCTCGTTTTATTTACCGATATCCGCTCCAAATCCAGCCTCAGTCACAACATATCCGTCGTGACCCACAAGTTTTAACGCGATTTTGTCAGCAATGATTGAAGAGTTTCCAGTCGCAATGTTGGCAAATGGACCAGCATGAACTAGAACTGGGGTTCCTTCCAAAGTTTGCATAAGTGTGGGACGTATTGCATCTTTCATTAGCACAGCTAATGCCCCGGTGACGCCCTATTCCACAGTATATAGCACTGTTAACTGAATGGTTGAAAAACAATGATATATCATACCGGATTTTTTTAGGTAAGTAAATACCAAGTCATCAGCGGTTACAGGGTTACCGCTACGATCCGAAGCAACAACCATTCGGCCTAATCTTTCAATCATATCCTTTAAGCTAGTTGTTAAAGCGAGAATAGCCATGATTTCACTAGCAACACTGATATCGAATCTGGTTTTTCGTGCGTGACCCTTCTCAGAAGGTGATTCGCCGATGGTGATTTCCCTCAAATACCTGTCGTTTGTATCCAATACTGCATAGAAGCATACATACTTGCCATTAATGACTAATGAGGCACGAGACTTTTTGTAAAATTATTTTGTTAGATTTTGCAATAACCTCTGTTCCATGTAATAGTCTCTGGGTCTATATCCAATCGTGCAAATTTTGCTATTTCCGCTTGCGTCAAACTATCTGGATCAGTTTTATCAATTCCAAGCTTTGCCAATCTTCGGAGCTACGGGAAGAAGATAATGATAATATGAATTATTATGTAAGTCCATCAAATGGTAACTCATTATTACGGATTTTGTTATACCTGGACTTGAGAAAACGTTTTCACTCCACCCTTTTTCGGCACAAGCCTGTTGAACAACGCCTTGGCAGTTTGGGTAGACTCGTGAAACATTCGTGCGTCGATGCTGCGCAGCTAGAAGATTATTTGCGGCAGTAATTGCATGTATATCTCCCGTAAGATGTAGGTTGAAATCCTCCATTGGGATTACCTGGGAATAGCCACCACCAGCAGCACCTCCTGAATCGCAATTCTCACAAAATATTAGATTTAAAATAACAAGGGAGATTTATAATAATTATTTCCATGCATGCGTTGTACCCTTGATTCCAAAGGTGGGGCCTTGAGATGGTTGTCGAAGGCAAGCGAAAACTTTTTTGTTAAGATGAGCGCCCAAGGCTTGTACTAAACCAACAGTTGTTGTGGATTTCCCTTCGCCTAATGGTGTTGGTGTGATACTGTAAATATTTCAGTATTAGGTGTACATTGTTCAAATATTTATCATGACATTAATCAGAATCACCGACATCACCATAAATCTCACCCAGAGACGACGAT
Organism: Dicranocentrus wangi; assembly: GCA_036850665.1. Taxonomy (NCBI): domain Eukaryota; kingdom Metazoa; phylum Arthropoda; class Collembola; order Entomobryomorpha; family Entomobryidae; genus Dicranocentrus; species Dicranocentrus wangi. Next base: position 5,097 of record JAANSN010004203.1, on the reverse strand, counting down.
ATAGTTTCCATCTTTCACATGCTTCAGGCGATCCACAATTTTCAAAGATAATTTTGCTTTCTTATTTCCATACAACTCAAGCTCATTGGAATGAACGCCTATCTCTTCAGCGAGTAATGTGATATTCTTGGGTGTCTGTGACCTGGAAATCTCTATGTCGCTAATTAATGAACACAGAAAAGAGCAGCATTTATTTCTGTACTATATGTCAAGTCATGTCAACAAGACTAAATAAGAATTTCAGTTTGATGAGGGAAAGTGTGCAGTTCATTAAAGCCATGATAAACCAAATCCGACCACCAAATGTATAAAATGAGAGACAGTGACGTAATAAATGACAATAAAGCTGTCCGAGTTATTAGTTTCCGTCAATCATATACTGTTGTTTTGCACTACAATGAATGTGGTTTAGGTACAAAAAACGAAAATAGCTCATACTATGTCCATAAGAAAGTAGTAGTTCGTTTTAAAACATTATAAAACTATTACAAGATTTATTTCAGTACAAGATGACAACATGGAACATTCAGCAGCATTAGCATCACATGGTTAACTGCAACAAACGATGCAACAATAATACATAATCCATATTGTTTGTAATATGATAGGTACAACTTCACATCTTCAGTGTTTTCAAAATATTCTTCTTAAGCTTCAATGTCTACAGAAAGATTAGCAGCAAGCATCCCCCAGCGCAGCAATTAGCAATTTTACCTTGGTGTTGGCGTTTTAGTTTCAAGGGGTAATGGAGTGAATTTCCACTCCTGACCAGTGATGGCAGACAAAGATTTAGCTGCAGAAATGACAGTATTTTTCATGAGCATGCACACTGTCATTGGACCGACGCCACCTGGATACGGGAGTGATATAACCAGCAACTTCACTAACTTCTTTGTAATCAACATCTCCCACAAGTCGCTGGCCAGTCTTCTTTGTTGCGTCTAATGTTCAGAAAATGATTATTACGAATGTGACTTTAGGAAATCGGTCTCACCCCCTAGGCCTTTATATAGTTTAATCTGAAAATGTATCTAACGTACCAGGAATAGAATTTATGCCACAATCAATAACAACAGCGCCGGGCTTGACCCAGTCACCCTTCACCATTTCTGCTCTCCCAATTCCCACCACTAAAATATCTGCTTGGCGAACCTTTTTAAAGCAACATTTCTTTTCAGTACGATAAAATACTAAATGTTTTAAAAATGTCAGTGCAACATCATTCGTGACTTCCTTACCTCAGCAGCAAGATCTTTGGTCTTGGAATGGCAAACAGTAACGGTAGCATTGTGCCACTTTAACAATTCAGCAACTGGAGTTCCAACAATTTTCGACCGACCCAAAACTACAGCTTTTGCTCCTTCAATAGTTACCCCACTCCTGAAATACACATAAATGGTTGCTTTAGACATTTGACATTCAAACAAAATCTGTGGTCTATAATGATTTTAAGTAAATCGTATAGGCAATACCTTTTGATTAATTCAATACAACCAAATGGCGTGCATGGCATAAAGCCGGATTCCAAGTCCCCAATAGCCACGCGGCCTTCGTTTATGGTACAGAGTCTATTTAGAACACGAAACAATATTTTTCTAAATGTTCCATGAACTTGACTCAACATGGTGATAAGTCGATTAAAAGATTAGGCAACTGGCAACGACTACCAACTAGTGCATGCATATGTACTCCATCATTGGATGCTACTGACTGCGGATTTAGTTGTACGCAATAAAGAAATTTATAATATAAAGCTCTCCATTTACCCATCCACATCTTTCGATGGATCCACAGCATCTGTAACCTTGTGAGAGTCTATCTTGTTATCTGCTTCAAGCGGCATTTGTACGATGATTCCATGAACTTTGGGGTCATTATTAAGCTTGTTGAGTTCTTCGAGAAGCTACAATATAAATATAGGTATATATGCTTTGGTTTCATTACCCCGTTACGTACAATAATCTAAATCTTTCTGCTTTAGATCACAAGACAACTTTGAGGGAGTGTCTCTTGGTGGCACGATGGCATCGTAAATACTTTGACTACATTTACCTCAATTTCTGTTATTGTCCTCGGAAATTTGACAAGTTCGGCAACCATTCCAATTTCTGTGGCAGCTTTAATCTTGGATCGAATATAGACATTCGAATCCTCTCGATCCCCGACTTGGACAATTCTCAATCCAGGAGTGAAATCAGGAACCAACTCTTTCATCTGAGCAACTTCGGCTTTTAGCTGCTCTCTGATTTCCCTGCAATGAAAAAATCGTTACGTTGCGTTGCAATTTCATGTAAATCACGTACTGGGTAAAGAAGAGCATACAACTTGTAAACTTACTTGGAGACTTGAAGACCTGAAATTTTGACCGCCATCTTATCCTTTCTAACGGTACACAGTGACGATAATTGTTTGCACAACAGAGAATGTGGAAGGATTGTTATCCCAGAAATCCTATTTTGAAACTTTCCAAACGAAAGTAAATGGGGTCGGCCAAATGATATTCTGCTTTCGACGCGACGAGCATCAGATACCTTCTGGATCTTGTAAGAAGTTGTTTTCAGTGTATCATCACTATATCTGAACACTTTCTCATGGACTGGGTTTATAGGACATAACCAATCTACAAGATGAAGGTTGCCTGGAATAATAAGGTATTATGAAATGCATGATCAAATCCGCTTAATGTCAACCTTTACCCACACAAGTAAATCCTCAGGTTACATTTTTACATTACACACAAACTTCAGCCTGTTTTGAATGTTCATGCATATGCATTGCAAGATAGTCCTCAAGATTAAATTTGACGCATGAAAAAACATACATGTTGTAGTGTTTCTCTATGCACGTGAAACTTAATAGCCTGCCTGATCATTGCGTGGAATAGAGTAAACGTGTTAATAATAGTTAATATACGTTTTCGTTATTCATCGTTATTCATATAACTTCATCTGGATATAAAGTTTGTTTGGTTAGGCACTGGGTCGACAACTCCTCCATATAATACGCGCAACTAGCACTAGCATATAAAAGGATCGCTGCTAACAGGTTTCAGGTTTGCCTTGCTCCGTCTTCTCTATTCTCACAGTCTATCTATTTAAACATTGCTATCTTGTGCTGGAGTCTGATTGCATGCTGGTAATGCTGGACCACTTGCCTTCACCCTGGTGCCCATTTTCCATCCCAAACTAATATGTAGCTAGCATGATAATATCATTGTGTTCAGCATGTCAGCGCTGTATTCAGCTTTTTAACCTGTTTATACCATGTACGATAATATTAATATTATTATGCGTTACTAAGTCTGCCTCGTCTGCCCTGGCTCAACTTTCTATTATTACTGATATCCAATAGCATATTTAAATGTAAGTAGAAGCCTTTCTTAAACGGTGTATTGATCATTGATTTAAAAGATGCTTTTATAAAATGTTCTTCTNTTTAAATGTAAGTAGAAGCCTTTCTTAAACGGTGTATTGATCATTGATTTAAAAGATGCTTTTATAAAATGTTCTTCTCCATAACGTATGTATGAATGATCAACAACACAAACACAATTACATTTATGTGCAAATGTACATATTCTGAGCTAGAGTCAGCTATGCAAAAGTACATTTAACGATACATTATGTACTTAACTTAAGTATAACGTACTTACCCACTGTAAGCATGTATGAAACTGTCTGTCTATTTTTAAGTTTGAAGTCTGACAAGTCCAAAAAGTGAGTGACGGATGACATTTCATACACTCGGTACAATAATTACGATGTTTACGATGAAAATGACAAGCTCTGCACAGCACTTGGCACTTAACGTGTCTTTACATACGTTAGGTAATTAAATTAAACCTAAACGCTGTGAAAGTGCTTTACCATAATGTACAAAACCAAACTAATCGTAAGAATCCTCGTCTCATCAGAAAGTCCAGTTTTCGGATGCAATAATAATATAATAATATATGTAAATTGTCTGGCAAATCTTATTCCGAATCTTCAAAACTCTACACCTTTTATCTCCCATACCAAGCTCATTAATTCTTGTGTTCAAAATCGGATTCCGTTTTATTATATTGTGGCGAAAAATCGCAAGTTTTTAGAAAGATGAAGATCATCATTAATTGGAATCAATTGCAATTGTGTGACTGTATTTTGTTAATATTGAAATAAAGACCTATCCCATCCTATCCTATCCTCGTTGGATTGCTGGCGAAAACTAGAAGGCGAATGCAAATCAAATATGAAATAGCTTACGGAAAAATGCAAAACTCTAAAAGTACCCAACCCCGAGGGCAGTTTTGCTATAATGAACTACAGCTTGGTTGGTTTTTTACCTGTCATTTCCGCTAACGCTAACGAACCAATCTGGCTCGATACGCCAGGCATGACGGCTCGCTGCCGCACCGTGACACCGAAACCGTGTCGAGTTCCGTAATATTATTAACGTTGATGCTGCTGTAATGTTCCATGTTGTCGTCTGAATAAAATGTAGTATCATTAAGACTTAAAAATTAAATGCTGTTAATACGAACGGCCGGACTCCTCTCTCTCTACTCCTTACTCCACCCGGCTCGGTGGTCCACCCTCCAGCTGATTGACCCGAGGGACGGGAACCAAACGAAATGAATGTCCGAAGACTCACTTCATTTTCACATGATTTTGCTGACTAGAGTGTTCAGTTCTTTTTTACGAAATACTGATGCAGAACTGCAGAGTTGTTGTAAGTTATATATATTGTACTACAACAGCAACTAAACTACAATGGATTTGCTCTTCCTTACTACTTACTTTACGTTTTGCTACATTTTTGCATTCATTTTTTGTTACATTTCACCTGGTCCATTTCCATCCTTTCTTGCTATTACTTGTTGTGCATGTGCATAGTATACCATAAACCATACCACTACTACTATGTCGGAAACTAGCTAGGGGTGGAAACAATGGAGGACATGGCTCTTATGGAGGTAACCACGGTGGATGGGGTGGCAACGGAGGAAACCGTGTAGGTAGCTGGGGATATGGTGGTGGATGGGGAAACCACGGTTAAATCCCATGGCTCAATTGGCAATTGACAGGTCGACCTTTCATCTGTGAGGGCAAACCTTTT